>DWRH01000010.1:0-71047 GCA_022318365.1 Anthoptus insignis
TAAGGCGAGCGAGTCCCTACCAAACCGGTGGCAAACTGGTCAAGATTCGTTTTGCCAATCACTATCGCTCCGGCGTGTTTTAAACGAACCACTGCGCTGGCATCGTGTTGTGCCTGATAACTGAACGCAGGACAGGCTGCCGTAGTGGTCCAGCCTGCCACATCAATATTATCTTTTACGGCAAAAGGAATACCAAACAGTGGCATTGCATCAGGTGCCGCCAGATAGCGTGGCAACAGTATCTCCATTTCTCTTTTTAACTGCTCAGGAGTCGCCAGCGTGATCCAGGCCGGATCCTCTGCTGATAAGGTCGCCAGATGATGTTGCAGTAGTGTCAGTGCCTGAGTCGGGTCTTCATTAATCCGCTGCTGCCAGGCTGCCAGAGAGTATCCGTGCTGTGCTGTCATTCAGTGAAATTCCGCGTGGTATACAAGATGGGTTTTATAAAGCAATCACTGTGCCAGAATAAAAAAAAGGCTATGTAGCGACTTTGATAAGGAAAAAAAGATCAAGTTATTCAGATTATTATTGAGAATGATTTTAGTTAACAGTAGTTAACAGTAGTCAACAGAGGGAGGGGTATAACTCAACAGAACGGTATTTGCACTCAATTTGTACATGCTGCGTACGCTATTGGTGCAGTGTCTGTGTCAGGTGTTTTTGATAACTGGAGGCTGGACACTCAGTCAAAAAACGCTTAACGTCGGGATATGACGTTAAGCGCAAAGCGTGGTTATGCTACAGGGCGTGCGACAACACTGCGTGTTTCCATACGCACTTCAGCAATGGTGACCTCAATCTGTTCACCCACTTTATACACTTCTTCACCTTTGACTTGCACGGTGCCGCTCTCCTGGCTGCAAACCATCTCATCACGTACTGCATGGATGAAAGGGGCAGGAATAAACGCCACAGCACCATTATCTGTCAGGCGTACACGCATTCCTCCGCGTGAGATATCAATAATCTCAGCAGGGAAGCGCTTCTCTGAACCTGCAGAAGGTTGTAAAAAGCGCGAATATAGCCAGTCACCGATATCACGTTCCGCCATACGATTCAGACGACGACGTTCACCCATGGTTTCAGTCACTGAGGCAACTGGCGGCTGGGCAGTTTCGTTTTTAATGATCGCTTTCAGCAGACGGTGATTAATCATGTCGCCATATTTACGAATCGGTGAAGTCCATGTGGCATAAGCTTCTAATCCCATGCCAAAATGGGCACCGGGCTGAGTGCTAATTTCAGCGAACGACTGGAAACGACGAATACGGCTATCGAGGAATGTGCTGGGTTGCGCATCCAGTTCACGGCGTAGTGCGCAAAAGCCGGGCAGGGTGGTTAGCGCTGCAACATCCACAGTAATACCATGAGGCGCCAGTGCAGCAGCCGCTTGTTCAGCACCGGCACTGTCAAATCCGAGATGGACGTTGAAAATACCAAAACCCAGTTTCTCACGCAGTACCTGAGCTGCACAGATATTAGCGGTGATCATCGCTTCTTCTACAATGCGATTCGCGATACGGCGGTGTTCTGCGACAATATCGAGAACTTCACCTTTGTCGCCGAGAACAAATCGGAAATCCGGGCGATCTTTAAACACCAGTGCATTGGTTTCGCGCCAGGTAATACGGGCCTGACAAAATTGATAGAGTTGCTGAATTTGCTGTGCTATCGCGTCATTTTCAGGCTGCCAGTCACCGCTGTTTTCCAGCCAGTCAGAAACATGGTCATAGGCCAGTTTCGCTTTTGATTCTATCCAGGCCGGGAAGAAGTTAATGTCTTTATCCAGATTACCCTCAGTATCGACGACAACACGGCAGGCTAATACCGGGCGACGCTGATGGGGAACCAGAGAACAGATATCATCGGATAAGTGACGGGGTAACATCGGGATATTGAAGCCGGGCAAATAATTGGTAAATGCACGTCCTGCGGCAATCTTATCCAGTGGGGTATCAACAGCAATATAGGCAGTAGGGTCTGCAATTGCGATGGTGAGTATCCAGCCACCTTCAGCTGCAGCCTCAATGTACAGTGCATCATCCATGTCTTCGGTGCTGGCACTGTCAATAGTGACAAAATCGAGAGCAGTAAGATCAGTACGTTCTAATTGCTCGTCGAGCATCTCGCTGGCAGTACCTTCAGGTGCTTCACGCTCAAGATTATGTCGTGACAACGTCACCCACCACGGTGCGAGAGGATCTTCTGCCCCGGTGATGTAATGCGTTAATTCAGCATAAAAGCTACGATCGCCTTTTAAAGGATGACGACGTAATTCGGCAACAGCCCAGTCTCCCTGCTGAAAATCATGGGAAACGCCACGTTCAGCACGGCAAGGGATGGCATCTTTGAGCAGTGGATGGTCTGGTATTATGGATAACCGATCATCTTTTTTCTGCACCCGACCAACAAAACGGGTGAGGAACGGTTCAATCAGTTTCTCCGGGTCCGCCACTTCTCTGTCTTTATCGGTTTGAATCACAGCAACAACGCGGTCACCGTGCATCACCTTCTTCATGAACGGCGGCGGAATAAAGTAGCTTTTTTGTGCATCAACTTCCAGAAAGCCAAAACCTTTTTCAGTACCTTTGACTACGCCTTCTGCCCGTGGCGTCTGGGAGTGTAATTTCTCTTTGAGCTGCGCGAGCAGCGGGTTATCCTGGAACATAATCTCAACTATTTTCGGCGAAAAGCGGCTGACAGTTTTACGCGATTCGCCGCACCTCGGCAAGTAAAAAGCCATCGCAACGTTGTTTTTACCCGGCATTGAGCTAAATAGCAGGGCCTAATCCCACGGTACTTTTACCAGGTACGGGTTACTCCGGGAAATGTGCTGTTCACGTCCATCGAGTGACGCATTTTTTCAGGTAGTTACTGCATTGAATGGCATTGATATTCGGGAATAGTGTCGTGTTGTGCCTGCCAGATGCGTTCTGCATGGTAACACGGTGAGTAAACCAGTTGGTAAATGAACTTTTACTTTGGATCTTGAGTCAGCGAGCGATGCGATTTCCTGCGTCGAGGGATAATAATGTAGTTATCGACGATTGAACATGATAGTTTTCGTCAGCCGGGCGGGAAGCCGCCTTCAGATATACCAACAGATTAATAAATAACACAGGGCTTTCGCTGCCACTACCCACATAGCTGACTTTACCCGTTCCTCGATATAAAAACAGTTATTGAACGCTAAATTGTTCACCTCTGGGTACAAAAGGTAAACGCCGCCCCTCGGGTAACAACCATGCATGTTCCATCGGAATAGACACCAGATCTTCACACCAACCGTCAGTAATGATCAGTACAGGTCCGCTAGTGGGAAATTCTCCTTGCTTTGATAAACCGGTCAATAGATCGATACCGGGCTGCAATATTGTGCCTCCACGTCCCTGAATAGTGAAACGGTAGAGTAGTTGTTCTGGCTCAACCCAGCCCCGATCGTAGGCATGCGCATCGCAGCAAATCAAACGGACCATTGAAACATCATACGCTAGCGAATAGCTAGCGATAGCGCCTAGCGCTTTCCCAAGCAATTGCGGGTCCATCGACCCTGAAGTATCCAGAACAACGCCAAACACTCTGGATATGCGCTGATCTTCGGACGGCATAATCAGAGAGGGGCGAGGTATTTCAGGTGTTGCTGATTGTCGTCTGGAAGGATGCGCATAACTGCGGTGTAATTCAGGTGGAGGGAAATGTTCGTTAAACCACTCAGCAAGGCGTACGTCCCATGGAATAGGCGGTTGAGAGAGGCTACGGATCTCTTCAATTAATCCGGTGGGTAATGTTCCACGGTATGCGCCATACAAACAACGCTCTAAACCTTGATTTAAGGCTCTGCGACACCAGGTTTCAGCATTAGTAAAAATCGTACCAACGTCTTCCCCCAATATGTCGCCTTCTCCAACGTTTCCTCTTAGTGTCATGAGCTTTCTGGCCCGGCGCATATCCTGGGCCAGGCTATCATAGATCTCTTCACTGGAAGCGTTTGCGAATTGCGGATCGTGTAACAGGCCCATTGAGGGAGGTATTCCAACCTGCATTTCAATTAACCACCCGTTAATAGAAAAATCACAGGCAACGTTCCAGAGAAACGGATCACGCCCACGCCGGCGTGATGCATGGTTCAAACCCGCGTGTAATAATTCGTGTGCAAAAACAAAAAGTGACTCTGCCTGACTCAGTTGTGCTGAAGGGTTCATCCAGATTTTTTGGGCGCCGACATCAATAGCGGCGACACGGATGTCGTATTGATTACACAAATGCATATCTTCTTCAATATCAAAGCTGGCAGCCAGAGCACCTAATAGCGGGAAATAGTCCATCAGCTGGCGACGGGCTTTTTGTGCGATACTCATCACCTTAGGTCGCGAATCAACGGCTAAATGGCCTCCTGCGACTTCTAATGCCTGGCGAACGCTTTGCGTAATCCCTTCAACAAACAGCGCTTTCCAGTCAGTAGGCTGTCCCCAGCTACGAGGTTTAGCATCTAACTGGCAAAACCACGAATCAAGATTACCGCACCAGATACGATGCCATTGTCTGAGAGGCTCGGGATAGCCGCCGACAACCCATTCGCGGAAGAGAGTTTCCGCATCGTTGCTAATGTGTTCAGGGAAAGGCCAGCCTTGTAATTCATCCGGGAGCGGGCCAATTTTCAGTTCATCACAGAATTTATTAACCACGCTTAGAACGGCAAGCTCCCACAATATTTGTGGAGAACGTTGCTGTATCCAGCCAAATCCGATGGTAACTAAGCTTTGGGCTATCATTCTTGCCCATTGTGGTGCAGTAGCATGACGTTTGGAATTGAGCCACAAATCCCCATTCGGAGAGACCACCAGCCACGCTTTTGCTGAAACGTAATGTCCGTCATGGTCAAAGCGACAATTGACTTTTTCCCAGATTGGCCTGAACAAAGGGTGGGCATTGATGTGATTAATCCCTTCCTGACAGATTTGCATTGCTGGATTCAGACGTGACTTCGCTTTGCTCATTAGCGAACAGCCAGTCGTGGGAGGTCGCGGGCGACTTCCAGCAAAAACCATGATGGAAGCTTGCGGCCCTGTTCGTCTTCACTCATCACTGACTGAGCGATCTCTACGCTAATCCGGGCCAGTGACTTTAGACGGTCTTTGGCGAGAATGGCAAGCTGGCGATGTTCTCCTTTCAAACTACTCTCTTCTGTAGGTAGTTCCTTGTAGAGATGGGCGCGGAAAGAGTGCGCGAGAAAATAAAGAATATCACGATCTTTTGGTTCTTCCGGCCAGTGGGTATCACCTTTAATGATTGAAATGACGGTGAATTTTTGGCGAAGCTGTTTAATAAAGCCTTTGAACCCCCCCGCATGGGCGGGAGAAAGCAGACCGTAAATTAATGCTTCAAGCATTTCATCACTAATGTTATCGCCGAAGGAGTGAAGTGCATCAGACAACATATGCCAGCTACGTGGCGTTGAGAAGGGCTCCTCATGTTTCGGCGGCTCATTCCAGAGCTGGTCAGGGCGTAATTGAATATATTCAACCACCCACGGATGGATGCCAGACTCATTAATTGCCCAGTTAAGCCATTGCCGGTGATCCGCTCGCAAATGAATATGTACCATACGGTTAATCAGTGCTGAAGGCATCGGTTTTACAATCGCAGCATCTTTAGCCCGGTTTCCGGCACCAATCACAATGGTCCCTTTCGGTAAGCAATATTCACCAACTCGTTGTTCAAGGATCAGCGAGTAGAATGCCTTTTGGATTTCATGGGATGAGGCATTAAGCTCGTCGAGAAACAGCACGAAGGGTTCACTTCGTACAATATTGGCTGGTGGAAAAAATCTGGAGCACTCTCCGTCAATCTGTGGAATACCCATCAAATCTTCGGGAGCAAGCTGGCTGCCTAGCAGTGAGACGCATTCCATACCGACTTCGTTGGCAAATCGCCTGACCAGTGCACTTTTACCAATACCCGGAGCTCCCCATAGAAATACGGGTCTGGCTGTGGCGACGTTGAGCAGAAAATCAAACGCCTGCGTTGGTGAGAGCAAAATAGCTGAGAGCATGTCGCGGCATTCCTGAAAATTAGTATGGTTTCCTTATGGGGCCAGTATAAATGATACTTTAAATTTGGTTTCAATCTTAAGTATGATTTTTGTCGTGTAAATGTGGTTAACTATGTAGCTTAGCCTAATACCATAACAGTTTTACCAGACCCTGTTTTCCTCCGGGGAGTAGACTGACCTTTTCCATATAGTGAAAGTCCTTTTTCAGCAGTTGCTATATTGAATGGGACAGCTACAACGCAGAAGGCTTTCTCCATGCCTCAGCGGTGAGTTCCTCTCCAAAATGGCTGCGGATCAGGCGTCGGGTTAAATCGTGCAGAGGCGCAGAGAGGACATCTGCAGTGCTGCCGCGTTCAATCACCTCCCCCTGGTGCATGACTACTACTTTGTCACTGATGTGTTTCATCATGCCAATATGCTGGGTTACGTAGATATAGGCGATGCCCTGGCGTTCCTGGAGTTCCAGCATCAGATTGATTAACTGAGATCGCATCGACATATCAAGCGAGGCTAATGCTTCATCAGCCACTATTACTTTTGGCTGCAGGATCAAGGCCCTTGCCAGTCCTACACGTTGTTTTTGTCCCGGAGCCAGCATATGAGGATAATATCCGGCATGGTCACGTAACAGGCCTACCTGACGTAATGTGTCAATGATACGTGCTTCACGCTGGCTGCTATCCAGCGACGTGTTTAACCGCAGCGGAAGATCCAGAATTTGACTGATGCGTTGTCGCGGATTGAGCGAGGTCGACGGATCCTGAAAAATCATTCTTATCCGCTGGCTGCGATAGCCGTAATCGCCAAATTGTAATGGATGGTCATCAATAATTATTTCGCCAGAACTGGGCGCTACCATGCCACTCAACATTTTCGCCAGGGTGGATTTTCCTGAACCATTCTCTCCGATGATTGCCAGTGTCTGCTTTTCGCGTAGCGTGAAACTAACTGCTTTGACGGCATCAACATGCTGGCGACGAAACAGGCCGGTACGGTAACGGAAAGTGCGGGTAAGGTTGCGCACTTCGAGCAGCGTAGAGGTCATGAGTTACTCTCACTGTTGAGAGGGAAATGACAGGCATAAAGGTGATTTTTATTACCTGATAAATAAGGGGTTTCAATACATTCCCTCTGTGCATAAGGGCAACGGGGCCCGAGACGACAGCCAACGGGAAGATGTTCCAGTGACGGAATCGCACCGGGCAGTGTATTCAGCCGACTCTTATGAGGCAATGATCGACCAAAATCAGGGATCGCCCGTATCAACGCCTGAGTATAAGGATGACGGGGAAGAGTAATCAGTTCGTCGCTCGGTGCACTTTCGACGGTTTGCCCACAATACATCACATTAATACGTTCAGCCCACTGCGTCAGCATCTGCAAATCATGACTGATAAGTAAAATGGTCGTGTTATTATTTTGATTAAGCCGCGACAGCAGGCGAAATATTTGTGCCTGTGTTGTGGCTTCCATCGCGTTAGTTGGTTCATCGGCAATCAACAGCCGTGGCTGATTGGCCAGCGCAATAGCAATCATCACTTTTTGACATTCACCGTCACTGAGCTCGTAAGGATAACTGCGCAGGATATCCTGATGATCTTTGATGCCCACCCGATGCAGTAACTCAATGGCGCGACGGTGACGCCAGCGGAAACGCTGATACCAGCGGCCACGCCATGTCCAGCCGGGAATAGCTTGCATCAGTTGTTTACCAATACTGGCTGAAGGGTCGAGGCACGATTGCGGTTCCTGAAAGATCATCGAAACATGATGCCCCACCACTTTACGTCGTTGTCGGGGACTCAAACGCAGCAGGTCGATATCATCAAAGCGCATACGGTCAGCAGTGACGCGCCAGTTCTCTTTTGTCACGCCACAAATGGCTTTAGCGATCAGGCTTTTTCCTGATCCTGACTCGCCAACCAGACCGCGAATCTCGCCTTCATTCAAGGTCATACTTACCCGGTCAACGGCTTTTACCGGGCCCTCTGAAGTCATGAATTCAATGGTCAGATTGCGGATATCCAATAGTGGCATTTATTCTACCCCGGAGATGATAGCCCGACGTATGCCATCACCCAGCAGATTGACGATTAATACACTCAACATAATGGCGGCCCCGGGTAGCATTACTGTCCAGGGTGCAACATAGATCAGTTCCAGCGAATCACCCAGAATGGCCCCCCACTCAGGTGAGGGTAATTGCGCGCCTAAATCGAGAAAACCGAGGGCGGCAATATCAAGAATCGCCATTGACAGCGCACGGGTAAAATCACTCACCAGCGAGGGTAGAATGGTTGGCAGTACAGCATGGCGAATAATATTCAAAGGTGTCGCACCGTCAAGACGGACAGCGATAACATAATCTTTTTCCAGCTCTTCATAGACTGCACTGTAAATTGCCCGCACCAGCCGGGGCAAAATAGCCAGAAATACCGCCAGTAATGCATGTTCCAATGATGGACCAAGAAAAGCGACAACAATGATAGCCAGTAGCAATGATGGAATTGAAAGCAGCGTATCAAGGATATGGTTCAAAAATGCAGAACGAAATCCGCGGGTCAGGCAGGCGGAAATCCCGATCACCAGGGCAAGTAATGCAGCGAGGAAGGTAATCAGCAAGGCTGAACCAACGGTAGGGCCCGCGCCGCTTAATAGCCGACTGAGCATGTCACGGCCCAGATCATCAGTACCGAGGAAAAAGGACACATCACCATAGCGTGACCAGGAAGGGGGCAACAACTGATAGCCGAGAAATTGCTGACTGATATCATAAGGCGATAAAAAACCGCCAAAAACCGTGACCACCAGTAATGCAATGAACGCGTAGAACCCGATCATGGCTGAAGTATCACTGTAGAAGCGTAGCCAGGTATAACGTAATGGCGAGGGTAAGCGTTTCTCGTCATAGATATTATCGGCGGGCATACCACTCCTTATGTTTCAATGGTGTTGTCATGGCACCTAAAATATCAGCCAGTACATTCACCGTTATGACCAGTGTTCCGACCAGCATGACGCCTGCGGAAACAGCAGCATAGTCCTGTTGGCGAATGGCATCAATCAGCCAGCGACCAAGTCCGGGCCAGCTAAACACCACTTCAGTAATCATGGCCAGGGTGAGCATTGTTGAAAATTGTAATCCCAGACGGGGGATCACCGGGGGAAGTGCATTGTGCAGAATATGTCGACGGATAATGGTTAGCCGCGACAATCCTCTGGTGGCAGCGGCTTTGATGTAGGCCTGTTCGATCACCTCGCGAGTGCTGGCTTTCAGCAAACGAATAACTTCCGTCATCGGGGCAACAGCCAGTGTCATTACCGGTAAAATGAGATGTTTCAGCGCACTGGTCACCATTTCATCTCTCCAGGGGGAATGGCTTAACCAGGCATCCAGTAACGAGAAACCCGTGAAATTATCAACCGGATAAAGTAAGTTGAAACGACCCGATACCGGCAACCACCCGAGGTGTAAAGAGAAAAAAAGTGTCAGTAACAGGGCCAGCCAGAAGACGGGTAGTGAGAAACCCACGAGGGCAAATCCGGTCAGGACTTTATCCTGCCATTTATTACCCATCACCCCGGCAATAATTCCCAATGGAATACCCAATAGCATCGCCAGTGAAAACGCGATTAAACAGAGTTCCAGCGTCGCAGGAACCACCTGGCGTAGCTGTTGCGTAATGGGTTCACCATTGATACTTGATACCCCTATATCAAGGGTAATCAATCCTTTGTACCAAAATTGCAAGGCATCAATAGCGCCTACACCCTGTAAAGGAGCATGGGGAGTAAAGTACACCAGACTAAAGCTAACCAAACTGAGCAGCAGCAGAGTAGCCAGCCATAGCACCATCCGGCGTAAGGTGTAGATCACCATGACGATTTACCCTCATTATTATCGCGCTGCACGCCTGCGAATGAGGCACTGCCAAAAGGACTTAAAATTAAGCCCTGAATATCGGCACGAAAAGCTTGCAGCCGTAGTGAATAAGCCAGTGGCAGAACCGGTAAGCTATTGGCCAGTTGCTGTTGAGCCTGATGATAATAACCAATACGTTGTGATAATTGCTGCGCACTGAGCGCGTTAAATAATAGTTGATCAAACGACGGGTCGCACCAGTGGGCATAGTTAGTTTGTGAGCTGATAGCAGCACAACTTAACAGGGGGCGAAAGAAACTGTCCGGATCATTACTGTCAGTTGACCAGCCACTGAGCGTCAAATCATGCGACATGCCCATCAGACGCGACTCCTGAAAACGTCCTTCTACGGAGACTATCGTCACTGTGACACCAATTTGTGCCAGGTCTGCCTGAATCAATTCCGCCGTCTTCAGTGGGCTGGGATTCCACGATTGCGATGCAGAAGGCACCCACAAGGAGAGATGAAGGTCTTCTATACCAAGTTGTTTCAGCATCTCTCGTGCTTTTTCCGGGTCATACGCGGTGATTCGTGACGAGGGATCATAAGCCCAGGATACTCGAGGAAGAATTGAGGCAGCAGTCTCTGCTGTACCGTAATAGACAGACTCCATCAGTCGTTCATTATTGATGGCATAAGAGAGAGCCTGACGTACCTCCTGGCGATCTAAAGGTGGTTTTCGGGTATTAAACGCCATATAGGCGATATTCATTCCGGGACGCAATGTCAGATGAAGACGAGGATCATTACGTAATATAGAAAGTTGACTGGCGGAAGGATAAGCCAGCACATCACATTCTCCGGTTAACAGTTTCGATAAACGCCCGGTGCCTCCGGCACCCATGTCGACGACTACCTGCGACAGGCGTGGCTGGCCTTTCCAGTAGCGGTCATTGCGCAACAAACGCAGATACTGACCGGTCTGGTAGTGCCCGAGGCTGAAAGGACCGGTTCCAACTGGCTGGCGATCCAGTTGCTCCTCGCGGTCTTGTGCTGACAGTTTTCCAGCATACTCGGCTGATAATATTGGTGCGTAGTGTGTGGCTAAATGCCAGAGAAAAGAAGCATCGGGTTTATTGAGGGTAAACTCGACTGTGTCTGGTGAAATTTTACGCACCTGCTTCACTGTATCGGCAAACTGTAGACTATCAAAATAGGGATAATTACCCCCATTAGTCTGATGCCAGTGTGAAGTACGATCGAAAATACGCTGAAAACTGAATACCACATCATCGGCATTCATCTCCCGGGAAGGGGTAAACCAGGCGGTACTCTGAAATGCAACGCCTTTACGTAAATGAAAACGGAATCGACTACCATCATCCAGTACTTCCCAGCGTTCTGCCAGTTCAGGGATTAAACGGTAAGTGTAAGGGTCGACATCGAGTAGCCGATCATACAATTGGGCGGCAAGGGTATCGACGATAACCCCACCACTGGCAAGTTGTGGGTTGAAACTGGTCACCGTACCATTTACACAATAGACGAAACCGGTCTGGCGAATATCATGCGGCAGTTCTGCCCGGAGAGAAGAAGAAAGCATATTCAGCAGAACAAAAAGAGAGAATAGCACTGTGCGCATGACATTATCTGAAAAATAGCGGGCGGAAAAGGTAGTTTACTCCACTACTGACTGACACCCAATGCCTGTTTATCTCTTTTTGGCTCATTTTTGTACATTATTAGCCTAAAAGGTGAACAGTTGGGCAGTAGATAACAGAAATAGGCATAACGTTATTATGGTAATGAGAAATATTCTCAACAAAAAGCTTTACAAGTAAAGGTGAGAATGATTACTATTCATCTTGCGGTTCAACGGTGGCTCTACCGGGGAACGGCATGACATTGCTCACATTGCTTCCAGTATTTTTTTGCCCGCCGCGAGCGGGCTTTTTTTTATCTGATAGTTTACTTTTTTCATTACTTTTGCGTTTTTTCAACCGTGTCGATTGAGTCAAACCCCCTATTATCAATGCGTAAAACAGGCGATTTATGAATCATGTTCATATACGTAATCATTCTGCAGTATTTCTATTTTTGTCGGGTGGCGATTAAACTGTCTGCAACACATTTATTGGGAATGACATGTTTAAGCGTTATCAACGCTGTTATAAAAAATAGTCTGTGAAGCAGATTTAATGAAAAAATAAAATAAGCAAAAAATATATTTATAATGATATATATTAATTATTTTTTATATTTATTTAAATTCAATAAATAGTCAATGGCGGGTGATTATTTAAAATACATGAATGATATTCAGTATCTTTTGTGATTTTCATTACGAATGATTGGAGAAAAAATGAAATATACTAAATTAGGTAATACAGGAATTGATGTATCAAAAGTCTGTCTGGGAATGATGAGCTTTGGAGCACCCGGCGCAGAAAACGGACTTTTCCCATGGGCCAGAAATTTTGAAGATGCTAAACCCATATTCAGTCGTGCGGTAGAATTGGGTATCAACTTTTTTGATACAGCTAATGTTTATCAGATGGGTAGTAGTGAAATTATCACCGGAAAACTGATAAAAGAATTTAATTTAGACCGTGATGAAATTGTTGTTGCTACTAAAGTTAATTTTGCTATGCGTCCGGATCGACCTAATGGTGGTGGGCTCTCACGTAAGAATATTATCGCTGAAATAGATCATAGTCTGAGACGTCTGCAATTAGATTATGTCGATCTTTATCAAATACATCGTTTAGATCCCAATACGCCAATGGAAGAGATCATGGAAGCGCTACATGACGTGATCAAGAATGGCAAAGTGCGTTATATCGGTGCTTCATCAATGTATGCCTGGCAATTCGAACGCTTGCAGAATATTGCCGGGAAGCATAACTGGAGCAAATTTGTCTCAATGCAGAATCATTACTCTCTGATTCATCGTGAGGAAGAAAGAGAGATGTTGCCATTGTGTCAGGACCGTAACATTGCTCTGATTCCGTGGAGTCCTCTGGCGGGTGGGCGTCTTACCCGGCCGTGGGGCAGTGAAACGCTACGAAGTAAGATTGATCAGGTATCACCAATGGTATGGGGGGCTACTGAGGACAGCGATAGCATTGTCATTGGTAAACTGGAAACTATCGCAAAACAAAGGGGATTACCGATGGCGCAAATCGCCCTGGCCTGGATGTTCAGTAAGTCATGCATTACTGCCCCTATTGTTGGAACGACCTCAATAAAACATGTCGAAGATGCAGTCGCTGCGCTGGATATTATTTTAAGTGAAGAAGAGATCACTTTCCTGGAAGCATCGTATGTGCCGCACCCAGTACTGAGCGTTTTCTGAATATTCTGAGCAAGTGGAAAGACCTCCGATATCGCCATTTAGAGGAAAAATGAATGAAAGACATAATTGTAGTTATTGGTGCAGGCTCAATAGGTCAGGCAATAGCACGGCGGGTCAGTGCCGGGAAGCAGATTTTGCTTGCAGATTTGCACCAGAAGAACGCGGAAGCGGCGGCAACAGTACTCACTAGTGCGGGTTTTACTGTCAGCATAGCCGTGGTCAATGTGGCTGAGCGGGCGTCGGTTGAAGCGCTGGCAAAACAGGCTCAGGCGTTGGGTAATGTTGTCGGGCTGGTACATTCTGCAGGTGTTTCGCCCTCTCAGGCATCGTCAGAAACCATATTGAAAGTAGACCTTTATGGTACGGCACTGGTGCTGGAAACGTTCGGCCATATTATTGCTCCGGGTGGCAGCGGCATTGTAATTGCGTCGCAGTCCGGACATCGACTCGGGCCACTGACCCTTGAGCAAAGCGAGGCTCTGGCAACCACCCCGGTTGAGGAGTTGCTGGCTTTACCTATGTTACAGGCTGATAAAATTACCGATCCTTTACTGGCCTATCAGTATTCTAAACGTGCTAATGCACTGCGCGTGATGGCAGAAGCGGTAGCATGGGGTAAACGCAAAGCACGGTTAAATACCATCAGTCCCGGTATCATTTTTACACCTCTGGCGAATGATGAATTGAATGGCCCGCGCGGTGCGGGATACCGACAGATGCTGGAGAAATCGCCAGTAGGTCGAGGAGGAACCCCGGATGAGGTTGGTGCTCTTGCTGCGCTACTAATGGGACCGGAAGGCACCTTCATTACCGGCAGTGATTTGTTGATGGATGGCGGTGTGACAGCATCCTACTGGTATGGCGACCTGAAACCTGCCAGTTAATTTCCAGCAGAACAAAATCAGCGATGGCAGGATAAACGTGCTGTACAGGAATTTCTGCAGCACGTTTATCGCCGTACCGAATCGGGACCATGGACAGTTAACCACAAAACATGTGGTACTTTACGCGCCATTGCCGACTACTATCGATAACTTACCCTATGCTCAATGCCGCGCCGTGATGAGGTATGGCAGGTAAAATGCTCCCCTGTTTTCATTACGTCACTCATTCATCATTTCTGTCATATAAGCCTCTCTTTCAGATAAAACACGCCATTTTTTGTGTTATTGCCAGCTTGCAGCAATGAATATGGCAGGGGAGTCCGCTTTGACATTTAATGTATACCCCCCTATAGTATATTAACTCAATGTTAATGAGGTAACCAATGCCCAGTACTCCGGAAGAGAAAAAAAAAGTGCTCACCCGTGTCCGCCGTATTCGTGGTCAGATTGATGCCCTGGAAAGAGCACTTGAAAATGGGGCTGAATGCCGTTCTGTTCTCCAGCAAATAGCCGCGGTTCGCGGTGCAGCGAACGGGCTTATGGCCGAGATACTCGAAAGTCATATACGGGAAACGTTTGACCAGAATGACAGTTATAGCCGCGAGGTCAGTAAATCGGTTGACGATACCATTGAGCTGGTTCGTGCCTATCTTAAATAGTTAATACCATTACCACACTGAGGAGATGTTACGTATGAAATCACGTGCCGCCGTTGCATTTGCACCAGGGAAACCCCTTGAGATTGTTGAGATAGAGGTTGCACCTCCTAAAAAAGGTGAAGTATTGATTAAAAATACCCATACCGGCGTTTGCCACACCGATGCTTTTACGCTTTCGGGGGATGATGCGGAGGGTGTTTTCCCGGTGGTTCTCGGGCACGAAGGGGCGGGTATCGTTGTTGAAGTCGGTGAAGGTGTCACCAGTGTAAAACCAGGTGACCATGTCATCCCACTTTACACGGCAGAATGCGGTGAGTGTGAGTTCTGTCAGTCAGGAAAAACCAACCTCTGCGTGTCGGTTCGCGAGACTCAAGGAAAAGGTTTAATGCCGGACGGGACAACCCGTTTTTCTTATAATGGTCAGCCTCTTTATCACTATATGGGGTGTTCGACATTCAGCGAATACACTGTAGTAGCCGAAGTCTCTCTGGCGAAAATTAACCCTGAGGCCAACCATGAGCACGTCTGCCTGCTGGGTTGTGGAGTAACAACTGGCATTGGCGCAGTTCATAACACGGCTAAAGTGCAGCCAGGTGATTCGGTGGCTATTTTTGGTCTGGGGGCGATTGGTCTGGCTGTGGTGCAGGGGGCGCGTCAGGCGAAGGCAGGACGTATTATCGCTATCGATACTAATCCGACAAAATTTGAACTCGCCCGACAATTTGGTGCTACCGATTGCATTAATCCTGGTGATTATGACAAGCCGATCAAAGATGTGCTGCTGGATATCAACAAGTGGGGCATTGACCATACCTTTGAATGTATCGGAAATGTTAATGTCATGCGTGCAGCACTGGAAAGTGCTCATCGTGGGTGGGGGCAGTCAGTCATTATTGGGGTGGCAGGCGCGGGGCAGGAAATTTCCACGCGTCCTTTCCAGCTGGTAACCGGTAGGGTTTGGAAAGGTTCTGCTTTTGGTGGCGTCAAAGGCCGCAGCCAATTGCCAGGTATGGTCGAAGATGCGATGAAAGGGGATATTGAGCTCGAACCGTTTGTGACCCATACCATGACACTGGATGAGATCAATGATGCTTTTGAGCTGATGCATCAGGGCAAATCTATCCGGACAGTAATTCATTACTGAGTGCTGACTGATTCCGGACAGACAATGACTCAGGGAAAAACGTACTACAACGCTTTTCTATTGGTGAACAGGTTCTCTGACAGGCTAACACCGACTGAGTTATTTGACTTCATACCTCTCAAATCTGCTTATTGTCTCGGGCCCGTGCAGGGCCTGAGTCCTGCAGAGCAGGGATATCCAGGCGTAGGGGCTTCACATCATTCCTTTTGCTGATGCTTTTTCAGCATGGCACGCAATTGATGATAACTCACCCCCAGTAATTCGGCAGCGTGTTGTTGGTTATAGTGCGTGGACTGCAGCGCCTCATCGAGCCATATTTTCTCCTGCTGCCGTTGCCAGCTACGCAGATCAACAGGAAGGGTTGGTGTAATCAATTTTTCACTCGTCTCAACGGACGCGTGATCCACTACAGGAGTAGGAAAGGGGTTAATAATAATATTATCAAGAGGAACTTGTGGATCATCATGTCGATAAACCGAGCGTTCAACGACATTTTTGAGCTCACGAATGTTACCCGGCCACCTATAGTTAACTAATGTCTGTTCAGCTGCTGCAGTGAATCCGGCAAAATAAGACAGGTTGAGTTCGGCGCACATTTGCATGGCAAAATGCCTGGCCAGCAGTAAAATATCGCTCCGGCGTTCGCGCAGAGCAGGTAACGACACCACATCAAAAGCTAATCTGTCCAGCAGGTCTGCTCGAAATGATCCTGCACGTGCCATGGCGGGAAGGTCAGCATGGGTGGCGCACACCAGTCTCACTGCTACCTGCAGAGGCTGACTTCCCCCGACACGTTCCAGTTGTCCGTATTCAATCACCCGTAATAATTTTTCCTGCACCAGCATCGGAGCAGTGGCCAGCTCATCGAGAAAGAGGGTACCGCCATCCGCGCGCTCAAAACGGCCCTGATGGCGTTTCTGTGCACCGGTGAAAGCTCCCGCTTCATGGCCAAACAGCTCGGAATCGAGCAGGTTTTCATTCAGTGCAGCACAATTGAGTGAGACAAAAGGGCCCTGCCAGCGCGGGGAGAGATAGTGCAGACGTCTGGCAATCAGCTCTTTGCCAGTACCGCGCTCTCCGATGACCAGAACGGGTTTCTGCAAAGGGGCGAGACGGGAAACCTGTTCCAGCACTTCAAGAAAGTTATTCGCCTCACCGAGATAAGCCTCATTATGATCATTCATGAAAATCACCACTATATGGTTTTTTTAACCAGACTAAGATGTCTGCACGGTAAAAGCAACTATAATATTCCTTTTTAAAACAATAACATAAAAATTGGCATTAAAATTGCTAAATTGGATGTGCAGATTACATCAACAGTTTCAGGAGAGAAGGTTATGGGTATTTTTTCACGTTTTGCTGACATCGTTAATGCTAATATCAATGTATTACTTGAGAAAGCAGAAGACCCACAAAAACTGGTGCGCCTGATGATTCAGGAGATGGAAGATACACTGGTTGAAGTACGTTCAGTTTCTGCCCGTGCGCTGGCTGAAAAGAAACAATTATTGCGTCGTATCCAGCAGGCTGAAACCCAGCAAAATGAATGGCAGGAGAAAGCAGAACTGGCATTGCGCAAAGACAGAGAAGAGCTGGCGCGTGCGGCATTGCTCGAAAAGCAGAAGCTGACAGACTTAATCAGCGCATTGAGCCAGGAAGAAGAACAGATTGAAGTGACATTGTCACGTTTAAAAGGTGAGATAGGGGAACTGGAAAGCAAACTGACCGAAACTCGCGCAAGACAACAGGCAATGACATTACGTCATCAGGCTGCTTCTTCTTCCCGGGATGTGCGCCGTCAGTTAGATACCGGTAAACTTGATCAGGTGATGGCGCGTTTTGAATCTTTCGAGCGCCGTATTGATCATATGGAGTCAGAGGCAGAAAGTTTGCGTTTCGGTAAGGAAAAACCCCTCGACCAGCATTTTGCCGAACTGAAAGCCGACGATGAAATAAGCCAGCAATTAGCCGCATTAAAAGCAAAAATTAGTCGCAGTGAGTAATGGGGTCAGTGGCACTCATTGGGTGCCACCACAATCAACATCCTAAGGAGAAGGCATGAGCGCGTTATTTTTGGCTGTTCCACTGACAATTTTTTTCCTCTTTGTAGCACCGGTCTGGTTATGGTTGCATTACAATCGCCGCGCTTCCCGTCAGTCATCTGAACTGTCGCAAAATGATCTACAGCGTTTGCAACAGCTGACACAGGATGCGCAGCGGATGCGCGACAGGATCACCACACTTGAAGAGATTCTTAATACTGAGCATCCGAACTGGAGGCAATCATGAGCGGAGATATCATCAGAACACAAAAACTGTATCGTATTCCCGCACAGGGTAAGATAAAAGGCGTGTGTGCCGGGATTGCGGCTTACTTGGGTATCGCGGTCACCGTTGTCCGGTTGATAACCGTCTTGTTGCTCTTTGTCGGTCTGTTCGTTTTGACTATCATTACTTACTTTATACTGGCTTTTTTTCTTGATGAGATACCGGCAGATGCGGTGACAAATAACAGCAGTTCGTTAAATGCCCATCAGTTACTTAACAAAGCACAAAGTGAACTTGCGGAAGCTGAAACACGATTGAGAGGACTGGAACGTTATGTCACGTCAGAAACATTTAGCGTACGCAGCCGTTTTCGTCAGTTATAAACCGAGTCCATGAGATGAATGCCTGGCAATTTTTGGCTGGGCGTGTTAACCAGAACGGGTTTTTTGTCTCTGGTCCGTTGTTACAGCATTATCAGTATGTCGCCCAACACTCATCACCGAAAGGCTAGTGAAAGAAAATGAAAGGATTACGCAATGAGATCGTTACCCGGATCAATCGCGGAGGCGATCGTCATCTACGGCTGGCAGTCACCGGATTAAGCCGCAGTGGAAAAACCGCTTTCATTACCTCACTGGTGAACCAGCTTTTGCAAGTCAACCACGGTGCCAGATTGCCCTTGTTCAGTGCGGCACGAGAGGGGCGGATTCTGGGTGTTAAACGCGTGGCACAGCGCGACTTTGCTATTCCTCGTTTTACTTATGATGAAGGCATGGCACAGATCACCGCCTCGCCACCAGAGTGGCCTTCACCCACCCGTGGAATCAGTGAAATCAGGCTGGCGATACGTTACCGTTCGGAAACCTCACTACTGCGTCATTTTAAAGATCACGCCACACTGTATCTGGAAATCGTTGATTACCCCGGTGAATGGCTACTCGACCTGCCGATGCTGGAACAGGATTATTTCAGCTGGTCATCACAGATGTTGAAGCTACTCAAAGGAGCGCGAGGAGAATGGGCAGCTGAGTGGCAACGACGTTGTGCGGATTTTGATCCTTATGCCGCAGCCGATGAAAATAAACTGGCTTCACTCGCTGATGCCTGGCGTGATTATCTGGTGAAATGTAAACAGGAAGGATTGCATTTTATTCAGCCTGGTCGTTTTGTGTTACCCGGTGATCTGGCGGGTGCCCCGGTACTGCAATTTTTCCCGTTACCAGCGATGAAGCAGGAACATGGCACCCCGGCCAAAGCGGGCAGTGAGACCAACCTCAGTATGTTGCGCTCTCGTTATGATTATTACTGCCAGCATGTCGTACGTCATTTTTATAAAACCCATTTTCTGCGCTTTGACCGACAAATTGTCTTAGTTGATTGCTTACAGACGCTCAACCGTGGACCTGATGCCTTTTCTGATATGCGCCTCGCGCTTGCACAATTGATGGAAAGCTTTTCGTACGGGAAACGCTCGTTGTTCCGTCGTCTTTTTTCCCCGGTGATTGATAAATTGCTGTTTGCTGCCAGTAAATCAGATCATGTCACCGCTTCCCAGCATGGGAACCTGGTCTCTTTGTTAGAGCAACTGGTACAGGATGCGTGGCAACATGCCGCCTTTGAAGGCGTAACCCGTCAGTGCATCGGTTTATCTTCTGTACAGGCGACGGAAAGTGGCGGGGTAGAACAGGATGGTGTAAGAGTGCCAGTATTACGGGGACACAGGCTGGTCGATGGCGCGCCGTTGATGTTTTATCCTGGTGATGTTCCCCCCCGCTTACCTGGTGCAGCATTCTGGCAACAACAGGGTTTTGATTTTGAGCAATTCCGGCCATTGCCAATGGAAAGCGATCAACCGTTACCGCATATTCGTATGGACAGTGCACTGGAATTTCTTCTCGGAGATAAATTGCGATGAACAAGCCGCTACAACCCCGACAAAACTTTACTCAGTCACCATCGCAGATAACCGATGAGCATCAGATCCGCGCGCGACAAGGCTTCAGCGAGCAGGAAACGACCTTTATGTTTGATGAGCCGACTGATGAGCAGGTCAATGGGGATGAAAATGATCACGTGCTGCGTGCTGCACTACAGCCGAAGAGAAGCCTCTGGCGTACCCTGGTCAAATTTGCACTGTTGCTGATGCTCATTAGTGTGGTCGCCGAAGGAGTAACCACTATATATCAGGCATGGCAGACACAGTCGTGGATAACCCTGGGGGGTTGTGCGGCAGGATTACTGATAGTGATTGCCGGAACCGGTTCTCTGCTGACTGAGTGGCGACGATTGCACCGTTTACGCGATCGACAACAGGAGCGCGATACCGCCAGTCGTATGCTGAGTGAAAATAGCATCAGTAATGCACAGGCATTTTGTGAAAAACTGGCAGCTCAGTCGGCGATTCATCCCCAACAAGCAGAATATATTGCTTTTCAGCAGGCTATGCATGAAACACAGAATGATCGCGAAGTTCTGACCCTCTACGCCAGACTGGTTCAGCCGCTCAGTGATAAGCTTGCTCGTCAGGAAATCAGTCGTTGTGCTGCTGAATCTACACTACTGATTGCCGTCAGTCCGCTGGCCGTTGTTGATATGGCTTTTATCGCCTGGCGTAATATCCGTCTGGTCAACCGTATTGCCGCTATCTATGGTTTTGAACTGGGCTACTACAGCAGGATCCGTCTGTTTCGTCTGGTACTGATTAACATGGCCTTTGCCGGTGCCACCGAGTTGGTGCAGGAGGTGGGCATCGACAGTTTATCCCAGGGGTTAACTGCACGTGTTTCGGCTCGCGCCGCTCAGGGCCTGGGGGTTGGATTACTCACTGCCCGCCTGGGCATTAAAACCATGGAACTGTGCCGCCCGTTACCGTGGCTGGAAGACGACAAACCGCGTCTGGGGGATTTTCGCCGCGACCTGCTAGTCCAGTTAAAAAGAGTATTCCGCCAGGAGAATAAAGCTCCAGCAGCAGTGAAACGTGAATCAGATTGACAGGCTGTCAACTTTTCCTGCCAGATAACTTCTGCCAGTGAAGCGCTTCAGGTATGATAACCTCATGCCTGTAATGGAAAGGTGCCGTTATGCGTCTGGAAGTCTTTTGTCATGATCGCCTTGGTCTGACCCGTGAACTGCTTGATTTATTGGTTACCCGAGATATTGACCTGCGCGGTATAGAAATTGCTGATGTAGGGCGAATCTATCTTAATTTTCCTCCGGTCGAATTTGAACAATTTCGTCAGTTGATGGCTGATATCCGGCGCATCACTGGCGTGACCGATGTCATTACCGTTAATGCATTTCCTTCCGAGCGTGAGCATCGGGCGCTGTCTGCGTTGCTGGCGGCATTACCAGAACCGGTCTTCACTCTCGATCTGAAAGGCAAACTTGATCTGTTCAATCCTGCGGCGAGCCATCTGTTTACACCGGGTACACCGTCCGGCTCATCGGTTAATTTTGAACAGTGGCACAGCGATTTTGATTATCACGACTGGCTTGCACAGGGAGCGACAGCCCGGACATATCAGGCGATCATCAACGGACGTGATATTGTGCTTCAGCTATCTCCGGTTTTTGATAACGACAGCAGTGGTGAATTAACCGGGGCGGTGTTTATGCTGCGCACGTCTGTGGCGGATAATCGCTTATCACCGTCGCTGATGACTGGAGATGAAGGTGATTTTCAGCACATCGTTGCTGTCAGTGACAGTCTGCGTCAGGTGGTTGCCCAGGCCAAAAAGCTGGCGATGCTCGACGCACCTCTCCTGATCGAGGGTGATACGGGGACCGGGAAAGAGCTACTGGCACGCGCCTGCCATCAGTACAGTAAACGGCGAAACAAACCGTTTCTGGCACTGAATTGTGCGGCATTACCTGATGATGTAGCAGAAAGTGAACTGTTTGGTCATGCGCCGGGAGCCTATCCAAATGCGCTGGAAGGTAAGAAAGGATTTTTTGAACAGGCCAATGGAGGTTCAGTCTTGCTGGATGAAATCGGCGAGATGACACCGCGTATGCAAAGTAAACTGCTGCGTTTTCTCAATGATGGCACCTTCAGACGTGTTGGTGAAGAGCATGAAGTTCATGTTGATGTTCGGGTGATTTGTGCCACGCAAAAACACCTGACCAGTCTGGTCAATAGTGGACAATTCCGTGAAGACCTTTTCTACCGACTAAACGTACTTACCCTGCAGTTGCCACCATTGCGTGAGCGACCGGAAGATATTATCCCCCTTAGCGACTACTTCATTACCCGTTTTGCTGATGAGCAGGGTATTGCACGTCCGCATTTATCAGCGGCTATGGTGAAATTTCTGAAGCACTATCGCTGGCCGGGCAATGTGCGCCAGTTGAAAAATACGCTGTATCGCGCACTGACTGAATTGCAGGATAACGAACTGCGTCCTGAAGATGTGCATTTACCGGAGGAGGGGCTACATCAGTTGCCTGATGAAGCGCTGATGGCAGGATCGCTGGATGAGATCATGCGACGTTTTGAATCTTCGGTGTTAACTCATCTCTATCGCTCTTATCCCAGTACACGAAAACTGGCTCAACGCCTCGCTATTTCACATACCGCGATTGCCAATAAATTACGTGAGTATGGCGTCGGAAAACAGAAGAAGGAGCAGGAGTCTACCCCAGGCAAAGGATGAAACAGCGTATCTGAAATGTTTGCTGACAGACACAATGCTGTGATGATGTTGCAAGCAGGGCAACTCGCGCTAGACTTTATTATATTGATAACAAAGCAGATGGAGTCATTGTGGACGTTTTACCAGGCAAAGCGTTACAGGTTACTGATGCCATTATCTCTTGTCAGTTAGATGGTAAAGGTGGCTTAACCCCGATTAATGATAGTACGGAGATGCAATCCGCTACTCCTGGCTGGTTGCATCTTAATTATGCACATCAGGAAAGTGCAGAGTGGCTGGCGACAACGCCACTGTTACCTGATGCGGTGCGCGATGCGTTGGGTGGAGATAGCATGCGTCCCCGTCTTGCCAGGCTGGCTGATGGCAGCATGATTACGTTACGCAGTGTTAATCTGAATACCGAGTCACGCCCGGACCAACTGGTGGTGATTCGTATTTTTATCAATGAAAAATTAATTGTCTCAACCCGCCAGCGTAAAGTCTTTGCAATTGATGAAATATTAACTGACCTGCAAAATGGTAATGGCCCCGAAACATCCGGAGGCTGGCTGGTTTCTTTGTGCGATGCGTTGACCGATCATACCGGGGAGTTCATTGAAGAGCTGCACGATAAAATTATCGATTTGGAGGATGCTGTCGTCGATCAACAAGTTCCGCCACGCGGTGAACTGGCACTGATTCGTAAGCAGCTAATCATTATGCGTCGCTACATGGCGCCACAACGAGATGTAATGGCTCGTATTGCCAGTGATCGTCTGCCCTGGATGAGTGATGACGAGCGGCGCGTAATGCAAGATATTGCGGATCGTTTAGGGCGTTGTCTGGATGATCTCGATGCCAGCGTAGCAAGAACTGCGGTACTCTCCGATGAAATTGCCTCAATTGTAGCAGAATCAATGAACCGCCGTACTTATATTATGTCATTGATGGCAATGGTATTTTTACCCACTACCTTTTTGACCGGACTATTTGGCGTGAATCTGGGCGGCATTCCTGGTGGAGGCTGGCATTACGGCTTTTTCGCTTTTTGCATACTACTCGTATTGCTGGTTGTGGGGGTAACAGCCTGGCTGCGTAAACGGAAATGGTTGTAATTCGTTACCATCAACCCGGTTAAAGCTGATCCAGGTCAAAGAGTCTGCACCCCGAAAAGGGCAAACTCCCCAATGCAGGTGAATGTGGCGTCAAGCGATGGGCGCTACACTCTATTTTGTCATTTCATTTGAATTGCTTAACAATATTATTGTTTTCTATAGCCGACAGATGTCGGCTTTTTTTTATCTTTTAGCGCAGCTCAATGATATCCAGCCGCTCTGAAATAGCCGGGCGATCATCATCTTCTTCCGGTTGCCAGCCTGCTGGCGTGGTGGGAAACGTTTCGCTGTCGAACGCCATATCACCACCTTCAATCACCGGGCCGCCATGGCTAATCTGTTTGAAATCAAACAAACTGTGGTCCGCCAGATGAGAAGGCACAATGTTTTGCATCGCGCTGAACATCGTTTCGATGCGGCCGGGATAACGTTTATCCCAGTCACGTAACATGTCGCCAATCACCTGACGTTGCAAATTAGGTTGAGAACCACATAAATTGCACGGAATGATGGGAAACTGACGGGCAGTGGCAAAACGGATAATATCTTTTTCGCGGCAATAGGCGAGAGGACGAATAACAATATGCTTGCCGTCATCACTCATCAATTTTGGCGGCATGCCTTTCATTTTCCCGCCATAGAACATATTTAAAAATAGCGTCTGAATGATGTCGTCACGATGATGACCAAGGGCAATTTTAGTACATCCGAGTTCACTGGCAGTGCGATAGAGAATGCCACGACGCAGCCGGGAGCAGAGCGAACAGGTCGTTTTCCCCTCCGGGATCTTCTCTTTCACTATCGCGTAAGTGTTTTCTTCGACGATTTTATACTCAACACCTAACGCATGGAGATAATCGGGCAAGATATGGCCGGGAAATCCGGGCTGTTTCTGATCGAGATTTACTGCCACCAGAGAGAAGTTTATTGGTGCGCTTTGTTGCAAATTACGTAAAATTTCCAGCAGGGTATAACTATCTTTCCCCCCGGACAGGCAGACCATGATTCTGTCGCCTTCTTCGATCATAGTAAAATCGGCAATCGCTTGACCGACATCACGGCGCAATCGTTTTTGCAGCTTATTGATATTGTACTGCATTTTTTTTTCAGTTTGCTGATTTGAAGACATTTGTCGGCTTACTCATTTCATACCAGAACATGCACATCAATGTCTCTCAGTGGCATACTCTGTCATCAGTCTGTGGTGGATTTCCCACTTTGGTAAAGAAACACCGGTTCTTTGGGGAGGAAAAGCGCTAAAACGCTGGGGGGATATGGTACGGATTATTACGCTAAATACCAGTGTGATTTCATGGTTATCAACAGAAGCATTGCTATACGGGCTTTTTATCAGCATAGTGCTCGGTTACACTGCCTGACCATTTTTAATAAGAGAGCGCGCCGTGACTGCTTTTACTGAGTTGTCTCAACTTCCTGATACCCAGATAGCTAACCTGCAGACGCTGGGATTCACCAGCATGACGGAGGTACAGGCTGCCACATTACCCCTGATACTGCAGAAAAAGGATCTTTGCGTACAGGCTAAAACCGGGAGTGGTAAAACGCTGGCCTTCGGTCTGGGTATTATGCAGCATCTGGTGATCGGCGCAGCAGAGACACAGGCATTGGTACTCTGCCCGACGCGCGAGCTGGCAGACCAGGTGAGTAAATTTTTACGCCAACTGGCACGTTTCACGGCCAACATCAAAATTGTCACTCTGTGCGGTGGTCAGCCAGTCGCTGCGCAGCGTGATTCACTGTTACACGCTCCGCATATTGTTGTCGGCACGCCGGGGCGTATCCGTGATCACCTTGAGCGTGGCACGCTGGAATTGAATCAGTGCCACACACTGGTGCTCGATGAAGCGGATCGGATGCTCGAAATGGGTTTTCGTGATGAAATTGATGCAATTGTCAGTCAATTACCTGTTGCCCGACAAACATTACTGTTTTCTGCTACCTGGCCCGCCGGAATGGCGCAGATTACTGCACAGATTCTTCCTCAGGCTGAACATATTACTATTAATGCTGTTTCAGACCTGCCAGCGATTACGCAGACTTTTTATGATGTGGTGCCCGGCGATAAGATTTCGCTACTGTTAAAAGTACTCAGTGAGAAACAACCCACTGCTGTGATAGTGTTCTGTAATACGCGTCGTGAATGCGATGAGGTCTATCAACAGCTGGTGGCACATCAGATGGATGCTCTGGCGCTGCATGGTGATTTAGAACAACGGGAACGTGATCAGGTACTGGTGTGTTTCACTCAGGGTAGCTGCCGGGTTCTGGTGGCAACCGATGTTGCGGCCCGTGGACTGGATATTAACGCAGTAGACCTGGTGGTGAACTATCAACTGGCGTTTGATCCTGAAGTCCATATTCACCGTATTGGCAGAACCGCGAGAGCAGGTGCTCAGGGTGAGGCAATCAGTCTGGTCTCACAGGAAGAGGTCCATCGGGCACTGGCGCTGGAAGAGATGCAACAACACCCACTTAACTGGGGGGATAGTGCGTCATTACTCAAGATCACTCTGTTACCTCTGTCCGCGCCCAATGTGACATTACAAATTGAAGGTGGTCGTAAGGCTAAAATCAGACCGGGAGATATTCTTGGTGCGCTGACCCAGGATGCCGGTATCGCGGCGGCAGATATTGGTAAAATTGACAATGGTACTACCTGTTCATGGGTTGCGGTGCAGCGCAGCAGTAGCCGCGCCCTTAAAGGGGTGCGTCAGTTAAAAATTAAAGGCAAGAACTGTCGAATACAGCTTATCGGCTGACTGAACAGAGTGATCAGGCGCGGTGCGCTACCGTGCCTGACATCAACGATCAGATTTTGGTGATTTCTGGCGCTGCAGCTAACAGTGGCGTCGCCTCTTCCAGTAAAGTTTTGAAATGGGGTTGCTGGTTATGCTGCCCGACGGCATCGTCGTTTTTCCAGCCTTCATGAAACAAGAAGATATTCGCATCTTCTACGCTGCGATAAAGATCATAGTGTAAACAGCCTGGCTCGGCTCGTGAAGGAGCAACACACTTTTTCAGTACCTGGTACAGGTCATCACCTTTACCTGAAACAGCGATCATTTTGGCGACAATTAACACTGATGACTGACTCATTCTTCCTCCTCAACGTCGATTATTGTGTCGCACAACTTTAGTCATGCGACCTTGTGGGAAAATAATCCCGTGAACAATGATAGCGCACAATGGGGTAGGGTGGGGGGCAACCTGTTAAGTAACTCCCTTATTTCATGTTAAATTGCATTCGAGTATCAGGTGTGAAACGCTGTATCAATATAGTAAACAGCCTGATAAACCGAAATTAGTCGTTAAATTTTTTGCTTATTTTCGTACACGTTATCGGTATTGTGTATTGAATCGTTCGGTTTCGGACGTAGAAACGACACCGCATCGTTCATTCAGGTAGTTGTTAAATACAGATGCTTAAAAAAAGTCCTGGGATATTTTTCCTTTAAGACACGGACCCTGTAAAGTTCACCGGTGAGGCAAAGGCTTCGCACGCCTTAGCGGCGACGTATAAGTTATGGAGATATTTCAATGAATTTTATGAAGATAGTAGTGACTCTTGCTTTGTTTGTTGCAGCACCGACATGGGCGGGAGATTTGACCACGCCTCAAAGTAATGCCGTCAGGGCTGCAAAGCAGTATCTCAGCATCGCTGGCTTCTCACGGAACGGACTTATTGACCAACTCTCATCGACGGCAGGAAATGGTTTCGAGATTTCTGACGCTACGGTAGCTGTGGATAGTCTGAACGTTGACTGGAAGCAGGAGGCGGTAAAATCTGCAAAGCAATATCTCAGTGTGAGCAGCTTCTCACGGAACGGACTTATTGACCAACTCTCATCGAAGGCAGGGAAAGGTTTCGAGATTTCTGACGCTACTGTAGCTGTGGACAGTCTGAACGTTGACTGGAAACAGGAGGCAGTGAAATCTGCAAAACAGTATCTCAGTATGATGGGCTTCTCGTGCAAAGGGCTAATTAAGCAACTGTCGTCAAAAGCCGGTGCGAAATACTCCGTTGAGCAAGCAACCTATGGGGTAAAACAGGCAGGAGGCTGCTAAAAACGGCGTGGTTTAAACGATGGTGACACTTAAACCTATGGTGGAAACAGGGTTTAAGAACCCACCGTACACAAAATGTATGTTACGTTAAGAATAAAAGTATGAAAAATCGATCAGTAGACAACACTGATCGTTAAAAATTATTTTATACGTCCCAGCCGGTACAGGAAAAGCGTGCAGCGTTTCAGACAGCGTCTGCCAGGCTCCGCTGTAAGACAGAACAGTTTGCCACCATGATCATTGCTTCCTGTGGCCTGGGATTGCATTAAGACCACGCTCAGGACCCGGTACTTTCCTTTTTCGCTAATTTAGCCTGAGTTGAAAATTGCTGCAGTTCGCTAATAATGAATTCAGCCTCTTCATTAAGGGGCATATTATTTATATCTAAAATACCATCGTATCGCTGTGGATCATCCGCCAACAGATCAGCAAAGAGGGGGGTAAGATCCGGTTGTTCCTGGCCCTGTTCGGCGACTAACTCCAGAGTCTTATTTTTTGCCGCATCATTGGTCAGGGCACTGACCAGCACGCGAGCGATTTGCTTTCTGGATATTACCCCATCTTCCGGCGTGCCTGCATGGCGTCTGTCGCCCTGTAGCATGACGATCCTGTGTTCCTGTGGACTGTTATAATCAAACCAGCCTGGCCTGATAATGGTATAAGGATGGCCGCTGACGCGCACCAGACGCTCTGCACGTCTTTTCCAGTCATGGACTTCGGTACGTTGATTCCATGCACTGAGTCGCTCAGTGACGCCAATTGAGGTCATAAGCGCAATCGGTACCCTGGTATCCTGAAAAAGTTTCAGGGTATTACGAACGCCACCATAATCTATCGCTCTGGCACCAATACGCCCCTGACCATCTGAGCCGAGGGTGAAAATGACTGCATCAATTCCTTTTGCTATGTCAGTTAATGTTTCGGGCATAGAGACATCGCCAGTGACAACATCAGAACCAGGTGGAAGTAATTTCACTTTATGTGGGTTTCTCACCAGCGCGACAGGTTGATGACCCATTTCAATGGCAGTGCTCATAACATGCAGACCGATACTGCCTGTTGCGCCGACAACGAGTATTTTCATGATAAAGCTTCCTGTAACTCAGTCTTTTGTCTTGATGCAGGGAGAATATCAATTATTACTATTGTCAGTTATGGGGGTAAAATGATTGTGTCTATGAACATTGTTCATGAGTACACTGTGAGAGTAAAACGCTGAATAAAGGAATGACTGATGCTCAAAGAAAACTTCAATGAACTACAAATCTTTCTTGTGGTTGCCAGAGAGCGCAGTTTTACTAAAGCTGCGGCTAAATTAGGTGTTTCGCAATCTTCGCTCAGTCATGCAATGAAAGCACTGGAAGAAAGGTTAAACCTGCGCCTTTTAACCCGGACGACCCGCAGTGTTGCCCCGACAGAAGCCGGTGAGAGAATAATTGCCTGTCTTGAACCGCGTATTGCTGATCTTGAGCAGGAGCTGGAGTCGCTGGTACAAGTCAATGGAATCGCTTCAGGTAATATCCGTTTATCCGCTGGTGAGCATGCAGTACGTAGTCTGCTATGGCCAAAATTGAAACCTTTCCTCAAAGAGTACCCGGAAATCAATCTTGAACTGGTGGTTGATAATGGTTTCGTCAATATCGTGGAAGGACGTTTTGATGCCGGAGTTCGTCTTGGCGAAAGTGTAGATAAAGATATGATTGCCGTGCGAATAGGACCGGATATACGTCTCGCCATAGTCGCTGCTCCGGCGTATTTTGCTAAAAATCCCGCTCCTGCAACACCGCACGAGTTGCAAAATCATCAGTGTATCAATATGCGTTTGCCAACTGCTGGTGGTCTCTATCACTGGGAATTTGAGAAGGAAGGAAAAGAACTACGTGTCAGAGTGGAGGGGCAACTGACACTGAATCTGTTAACCGAAAGAATTGATGCTGTGTTATCTGGTTTTGGTATTGCCTGTATCCCTGAGAATAGCGTTGATGAGTATATAAAATCAGGTGAGCTTATTCAGGTCCTGCAAGACTGGAGTCAGTCTTTTCCTGGCTATTACCTGTATTACCCAAGCCGTAAACAGCATCCGCCAGCCTTTGCATTGATGATAGATGCGCTACGCTACTCGGAGTAAAGGGGCGTTACTGCTTTTCTGATGGCTCACCACGCTGTTTAATGTTGTGCGCTGACTACTATTGTACGCTGACAACGGGGGTAGCGTTGCCAGCGTTTCGACCTGTGTTATGCCTGTTATTGATTGCTATTTTGCAAGGGCCTGGTGTAAAGCATGGTCAGCCCGCATAGCAGCATCATTTTCACCATGATTCCGCAATAGTTGTGCCAGCTGGCGCAGTTGTGCTGCAGTCAGGCCGACACCCAGACTGGCACGCATATGCGATAACAGCTGTGCTTCAACTCCCGGTGTTGCCGCCAATGCACCAACCGTTGCCAGTTCACGACTTTGCCAGTTCACGACTTTGCCAGTCGAGATTATCACGGGCGAAAATGTCACCGAACAGGGGTGTCTGCTGGTGGCGTTGCGGACACCCCTTTGTGGTGCGAAACTAAAAAAATAGCCAGCAATATCGCGGCGGGTAATGCTTTACCGGGGTTGATAGTGTTCATCAGTGACTTTCTCCATCCAGTTAACATTTTTTCCGTCGACAACTCCGGTAACTGCCAGATAAGAGATGGCGAGAGCGCATTATTCCGGAAACCACGGTGGTGAGAATAATGTTCAGGGTCATCAGATTAATCATTCTGTCAATTACGCGCATTGCTATAGGGAGTGTGGGTGGAAGAAACCACCACCAGTTTCTGTTGATAAAAATGCCAGATAATCATCAGCGTAAACCGAAAGCCTGCTGTTTCATGGATAATTTCGCTGTGAAGATGGAAGGCCATATAAGACCAATAGAAACAGTCCCATCAACGCATCCTTTGATTATTTTCGCGTCGATTTCAACTCACGCCCTGCAGAATGCGGTAAGCAACGCCCATGAATTATTGAAGAATAATCTCGACCAGTATCATCAGTTATCCGGCACATGCACTCGAAAAGTTCTCCTGGAGTTGGGTTCCCGTACAACCTTGCATGTTCAGCATTAGGGCTAAAGTCGATTTTAATAACAGCCTTACTGAGCCAAAAGCCAGGTAATTTCTGTTTTTGTCGTAGGCTTTCAAGCATGCTAGCGTAGTGATGCACAATATAATTTTGCAGATTGTTGTTAGTGTTGGTCTGATGCCGGGTGAGAAGAAAAACTAAAGAGGTAAGCCCGTGATTGAGAGCGTAAGATTTTAATTGGCCTATTGACCAGTAGCCTCTGAAGTCATTATTTCGACTAACAAAACTGCCATTGAGAGCATTCGCTATACCTTTTAACTCGCATCGACGCGCCATTATCTACTCACAAAGTCATGTTGAACACGGCAAGATCGCGCGTGTTAGCTTCCAGTTCAAGTCTGATTCTTCCCCCCAGATATGTGAGATGTCTGAAGCGGTCTTTTTTGACCGATGGTACGGTGTTTGTTCCACGGTGACGTGTTGATACTCAAATCTACTACAATGTGGGTGTTGAGTATGGTTGTCCCTCAAGAGCGAAGAACGGACGTTGAATCTCTAGTAAAACTGACATGAAAACGTCCAGATCCCCTCAGGGGACTTGTGAAAGTAGCCGATACCATTGTCTGCCCACATCCAGTTTATTTTTTCCTCTGAACCCACCTGAAAGACAAAATCTTCAATCCCCACACCATGTTGTATTTCCATCGGATATCCACCGACCTTGGTTCTCCTGTATCGGTTAAAACCATCATAGAATCTGTTAGTTGCATCTTCATCATCGATTATGTCTGACAGGTCAATAATATCCCAGGCATCCTCCCATCCAGGAGCATCATCATTGACATTCACCCATCGAACCGGAAATGCGCGATATGGAGTGTCAATTGTAGGCAATAACTCAAGCCCATCAAGTGTGGCATATTCTCGTATTAGCCACCCTTCGCCATGAGGTTTATCAAATGGATGGCTTTCCATATTGTGATAAAGCACTAAGAGCGCGACACTCTTCAGTTGCTCAGGAATTACGGGAAGCTCATCTATGCGAATCTGAAGCAGCGGAAACATCGGCTGCCCCTGCCAAACTGGCAACCTTTCACCTGGTAGAGCGGCTCCTTTCAAAAACCAGGATGTAATGGGGTCTGTAATGGGTCGAAAACCACCGACTTGCGCTACAGCTGCAGGACGTAATTTGGATCTGAGTTCTTCCAGAACTAACGCACCCTTGGTATTCATAATTGCTGCCTTGCGTATGTAGTTATTAAACTCTGAAATAGAGGCGCTTTTATTATAAATCGTAATTATTACCCAACGGGTTTATATATTTATGCGTTTACTTGTTCAGAAAAATAGTCTGTCACAGGGCTTCTGTTGCAGCACTGACAACCGTAGATTTCAATCGACTCAGTGATCGCTAACGCATAGTGCTTTACACTTTCTTATGGCCTAACAGAAGTTGGATGCCCCTGTGGCTATCTCAAATTAGACTGGGCTACAGTTTTTCGCTCTCAACACCGTTGCTCTGTTCGAAACAGAACTGCCATATGCAACATCTGATACTTCAAGTTTTACCAGCTCACAGCCCGTTGATTAACTCAGGCTTGTCCGAGTTAATCAACGGGGGCAAGTCAAGCCCACTCAAGGCGGGCTAAAACCAGATAATTGCTGTACAGACAGTGAACTGCATCATGCAGTTAATCGAATATCCCCGAGGGGCAGTATTTACCTTCCCATCTCACTATCTTAGCGCTTGGATCCAGATCTTTTACCGATACACTATCTCCGGAAAATTCTGAGCCAGTAACGACGATATCGTAATCATGATTTGGCTGGGGAATGAAATTTTCAGAGTCGGACCGTTCTGTATTTTGATAGTAGCCAGCTTGTGTCCAATAATGAATTACCGTCACCAGTTGCCCTGGCTTGATAGTGAATTCATTTATGAAAAATCCTTTATTGTTAGATGAGTCTGGCATTCCAATTTTTTTATTTCCTGTGACAGGAATACCAATGATAGCCAAACCAGCCGTAATCCGGCGCTCTAAAACTTTTTTATAACAGCCACTCGTTTGTTTTTCGTAAAATTGTAGAGATGTATTGCCATCAGATGCAGCACGAATCCGAGCTGCATCTGAACCTTTATAATCTTCTAACGATGGCCTAAACCCCGCCGTACAACCACTCAACAACGTTACCATTATTCCCGTAACGACCACTTTTCTATACATGCGAGTCCCCTTGCGTTTCTTTCAATCCTGTTTTATCGACTCAGGCGAGTCATACTGTAAAAGTACATGTACATTAAATCAGTAAGTTACCATAACGTTCCGTTGCAGTATGCTAATAATTTATGTTTAACATATCATCTGCTTTATCTCTCTCTTGGTTAAAGTCTTGGCTGTTATATTCGCTTTTAATACAGGGCTGACCACATTGGCCCACAGGAAGCTATGAGCGAATTACTCGTCAGGCTGGTGGTTGCAGCAGACCGTTTGCCCCTGTCATCTATTCACAAGATCACCTTCCGGTGATTCATAATACACTTTGTGTTTTTATCATGAAAAAGAGTTAATGAAATGATTATCAGAGAAGAAGAACCACGGGATGTGACGCCTGTCGAAAGGCTCACTTTACTGGCATTTAACGGGCATCCGCACCATGCACCCGGAGCCAGCCCCAATGAGCATCTTATTGTTAATCGTCTGCGCGCGAGTGGGGCGATGACACTTTCATTAGTTGCCGAAGATGAACGCGGTATCATTGGTCATCTTGCTTACTCTCCGGTCATGATCAATGGATTACCCTCAGGCTGGCATGTGCTGGCACCAGTCTCGGTGACACCGCAATATCAGCGGCAGGGCATTGGCAGCAAAATGATCGTGCACTCACTGGCACGGTTAAAACAGCAACATAGTGAGGGCGTTGTTGTCCTGGGAGAACCCGCGTACTACTGCCGTTTTGGTTTCCATCACCAACATCAGTTCACTGTTGATGGTGTTCCCGCTGACTATTTTCTGGCACAGTCGCTGGCAAATCTTCATCAATTACCCGGCGGGGTGATTACGTTCCATGAGGCTTTTGTATAACCTGATTTATCCTGTAAGCGCTGACAAATAATCGTTACAAACCAGAGATGTTCTCGCCAGGCCAACTGTGTGAAAGAGCAGCAGTTATCCCATTTCATTTTCAACACGTCATTACTGAATTTTCTTTTGCGCTGCTTGTTAAAGACCCTGAAGGCCGAAGCGGCCGCTGATAAGGGGTGTTGCAATGAAGCTAATTGTTATATTATAACATAACAATTATCAAAGGGAGGGATAACCATGCCTGAAGTCCTTAATCCGCAAGCGGTTGTGACGGTTAATATCAATGATGAATCCCGCTATGACAAACCAGGCATACTGTCCGACATTCATTTTTCGGTCAGAAGAGGGGAATGCCTTGCGGTGATCGGTCCTAATGGATGTGGCAAAAGTACGCTGCTGCGTGCGGTAAGTGGCGAAATAAGAACAAAATGCAGCGACATTTGTTTATGGGGAACGCCTTCGGCGAGATTTTCACGTCAGTTACTGGCTAAAAAACTCGCTGTGATGGCGCAACATGAACAACCTGACTCACGGCTAACCGTAAGCGAGTATGTGGCACTGGGGCGTATTCCTCACTATCATGATGTGCCACGTCATCAGCATCAACAGGTCATCCGTCAGGCGCTTGCGGAGACCGATCTCGACAGTCAGGCACATCGGCTGATGAATACACTTTCCGGGGGTGAACGGCAGCGTGCTTCACTGGCGAGGATCTTTGCTCAGTCTCCCGAAATAATACTGCTCGACGAACCCACCAACCATCTCGATCCACGTCATCGCGTTGAGTTATTACAGACGGTAAAAAATAAAGGCTTCACGGTGATTGCGGTATTGCATGATCTGGCGCTGATTGATGCATTTGCTGATCGAGTGCTTGTGTTGCAATCGGGCCGGCAAATCGCCTGCGATACCCCTGATCAGGTGCTCACTTCTGCGCATTTATTACCTGTGTTCGGGCTGAATAGTTTTAGCGTCACTCATCCACAGACACAGCAACCGGTGCGCCTGTTTGACATCCCACGCTGTGCCTGACTCTATCACCAGGAATTAATGATGAATAAAAATATCGCAGGTTTATTAGTTGCGTTACTTCCCTTTGCAGCAAGTGCTGCAGATTTTCCGGTAACGATAAACAGTTGTGGAACAACAATAACCTTTACTGCTCCGCCAAAGCGGGCTGTGATCAATGACCTCAATATGGCTGAGATGGCTTTTGCTCTGCATCTGCAACCACAGATTGTTGGATTAACCGGTATCAGCGGCTGGTATAAAATGACACCAGCCTTTAAAACAGAGATGGGATCGATTCCCGAGCTGGCGCCCAAATATCCCTCGCTGGAAACGCTGGTTTCTGTGCAACCCGATTTTTTCTTTGCGGGATGGAATTATGGGATGAAAGTGGGCGGAGAGGTAACACCGAGCTCGCTGAGTCGTTATGGTATCAAAACACTGGTACTCAGTGAGAGTTGTGTCTTCACCGAGAGTGTTAAGAAAAAAGCCACAATGGACTTACTGTATAACGATCAACTTACCCTGGGCAAAATCTTCGGTAAATCACAGCAGGCAGAGCAGCTTGTTCAGGCGTGGAAAAAACGTCTGGCTGCCTTACCCCGGCCAGCGTCAGGTTCCTCTAAGTTGAAAGTGTTTGTTTATGATTCAGGGGAAGATAAACCCTTCACCAGTGGTGAATATGCTATGCCAACCGCCATTATCGATGCGGCAGGGGGGAAGAATGCGCTGGAAAATCTGGCGATCAGTTGGGGAACGACATCGTGGGAGAGTGTCGCAGAGGCTGATCCCGATGTGATCATTTTACTGGATTATCAGAGTGGCAGCGGTGCTGATGCCTCGCGCCATTTTCTTGAACAGCATCCATTGATGAAACTCACCCGCGCGGTAAAAAATCAACGCTATGTTAAATTACGTTATGAAGAACTAACCCCCGGGCCTGCCAACATCACTGCAGTAGAGAAGCTGGCGGCTCAGCTATACGCCCCAGATGTGCCTGCAGCAAAGTGATGAACGTGAACAGACGTTATCGCTATGCGCTGGTGTTTTCGTTATTGATACTGCCAGTCATCATGTTACTGAGCATAGCTCAGGGGGCGGTATCTCTTTCCTGGCATCAATTACAGGGAGTACTTGGTCTGGGTCACAGCACGGTTTCCGAAATAATCGTACGAATTGTAATGGATATACGCATACCCAGAACTTTGCTGGCGATATGCACCGGTGCGGGACTGGCGATGGTAGGGGCATTGTTACAAACCACCACCCGTAATGATCTGGCTGACCCTTTTTTATTTGGTCTCTCTTCGGGAGCATCAGCGGGTGCTGTGTTAATTATTACCCGGCTGGGTGAACCACTGGGAGGATTGACCCTGCCAGTGGCCGCGTTTTGTGGCGGTATCTGCTCGGCCATGGTGGTCATGTTATTATTTCACATTAAGAAAAGTCAGAGTGCCGGTCAGCTGATTATCTGTGGGCTGGCAATCTCTTTTCTGTTTGGTGCGTTGACCAGTTATTTGATTTTTTCGGGTGATCAGCGTGCGGCTACCACTATGCTTTTTTGGTCACTGGGTGGATTAGGGCTGGCAAACTGGCAAAATATTCCTTTTGCCATTTTCAGTCTGGTTATTTTATTCGTGTTTATAGCCTGTCGCTGGCGCCAGCTTGATGGCCTGCTGGCAGGAGAACACGCTGCCCATTCATTAGGTATCAGAGTTAACCGTCTGCGTACAGAAGTCTTTCTTTGCTGTGCCCTGGTCACCGCGATGCTGGTCTCACTTACCGGCGTTATCGGATTTATTGGTTTAATGGTTCCGCATCTCTGTCGTTATTTCTCCGGGGTGCGGCATTTACTGTTACTGCCCCTTTGTGCCATTTTTGGTGCTATTTTGCTGTGCGGTGGCGATATTATCAGTCGCACTTTACTGGCACCGCAGGAGCTGCCGGTAGGAATCATCACTGCGGGTATCGGTGGACTGTTTATTCTGGTGCAATTTTCTCGTGCTTCTTCTGCCGGGGGACACGCTTAACCATCTGGTGATAAATACTGCTGGTCTGTTAGTTTCTGCTGAATTATGCTGTCGCGGTAAAAATTTCATGGAGTGTGGCGATGAAAATAGCAGGATCAGCACTGGCATTAATGGCAATCTTACTGCTGCCTGGCTGCAGCCAGCAAAGTAGCGAACCCGTTCAGCAGGCAACCAGTGCCCGTGTACCACAGGTCGTGATGTCTGCTACCGCAACCATGGCCTGTAGTGATGCCGGAGGACAACTGGCATTTTCCCGTCATCTGGATGGTTCTGCTGAAGGGATGTGTCAGTTAGCCAATGGGCGTCGCTGCAGTGAGCGCGCGCTGGAGACAGGGCATTGCGCGCGCTAGCCGTGTGACTTATTCAGGCGAAGGTTTCATTGGGGCAGGGTTGTCCATCACGTAATTGCTGAATGTTCTGCAAGGTCGTTTCAGCAATGCTGGTCAATGCTTCCTCGGTGAGAAATGCCTGGTGCCCGGTAAACAATACATTGTGACAGGCTGATAAACGGCGGAAAAGATCATCCTGAATCACATCATTGGATTTATCTTCAAAGAACAGATCGCGTTCATTTTCATAAACATCCATGCCCAGCGCCCCGATTTTTTGCAGCTTCAGCGCGTCAATGGCCGCCTGAGAATCAATTAATCCACCACGGCTGGTATTGATTACCATCACGCCGTTTTTCATCTGTTGAAAGGCGGCCATATCAAGCAAATGATGGTTTTCCGGGGTTAGAGGACAGTGCAGTGTAATCACATCGGATTCACGAAACAGGGTATTAATATCGACATATTCAGCCCCAATCGCCAGTGCTTCCTGACTAGGATAGGGATCGTATGCCAGCAAACGCATACCGAATCCTTTGAGAATACGTAACGCAGCCAGACCAATTTTACCTGTACCGACAACACCCGCAGTGCGACCATACATATTAAAACCGGTGAGTCCTTCCAGAGAGAAGTTAGCATCACGTGTACGCTGGTAAGCCCGATGGATACGCCGGTTAAGGGTCATCATCATGCCTACAGCATGTTCTGCTACGGCTTCAGGAGAATAGGCCGGCACTCGAACAACATGGATGCCGAAGGTTTTAGCCGCATCCAGATCCACATTGTTAAATCCGGCACAGCGCAGTGCAATGAATTTGATTCCCATGTTGGCGAATTCTTTCAGTACTGCGAGTCCGCCATCATCATTAACGAAAATACACACGCCGTCGCAGCCAATAGCATTCTTCGCTGTCTCTGGTGTAAGTAAAAAATCGAAAAAAACCAGTTCATAGCCATACTGTTTGTTGACTTGTTCGAGATATTTGCGGTCATACTGTTTAGTGCTATATACGGCCACTTTCATCTTACTCTCCTGACTTACCCGTATTGTATTACTACGCAGTGTAAGCGTTCGGCGTGGAAAACGGAAATATTCTCCGGTGAGAATGATTGTCAGCCATCCTTCTGATTTTTCAGTCAGAGAATCATCTGCAACCATGGGCAGTAACCGCTATGATCAGGTAAACTCTTTTTATCAGACAACATTATCCCCTGCGCAGGATAACCGATGAGACCAGACGGGCAGTTACATGGTTCGACGTAGTAAACAACTTCTCACCGCCATTTTATTGATAGTGGCTTTTTTTGCCAGTCTGTGGCTGACACTGCCTCACTGGTTGCCTTCCCTACTACGTATTTGGTTACCGGCTCCGCTGCAGCTGGTGATGACTGATCGCCCCCGATGGCAGGATGGAAGCGTAGTGCTTAATCATTTGGCACTGCAGGTCGGCGAGTGTCAGCTGGTCAATCTTGAGGGAGTCTCATTCCGCTATCAGGCACCACAGTGGCTACTTCAGGCCAGCAAAGTGACCAGTGATAGTCGCTGTTTTGCCCAGTTGCCGTCGTCGTCTTCATCAGATACAGCGGCCCTGACGTTAAAAGAGATACAGGCAGCGTTGCCATCTCTGACCGTATCGATTGGGCAGTTTGAGCTGCTTCCCTGGCAAGAATGGCGAGGTTCCGTTCAGTTGTCGCTCACACCTGAGACACAACAGATAGAATTCAATGGTGACAATGTCACTTTTTCGGCGCTGCTAGAGGGTGAGCAACTGCAGGTCAGGCAATTATCACTGCGGTTAGCAGCACTTACTGAACCTGTGACGTTAAGTGGCAGCGTGAAGCTGGCAGAACAGCTTGATAGGTTACCGTTGGGTGGCACATTACAGAGTACGCTGAGCTTACCCACGTTGCCCGGCAGTGTCAGTGCGCGGCTGGCATGGCAGCAGGACAGTGGAACTTTTACCGTGACACCCCAACAGGCACAAGCGCCATTACTTGATTTGCCCTGGCAGTTACGTGATGGCGCGCTGGAAATAAGTCAGGGACAATGGCGCTGGCCCTATTTTCAACCAGCCCTGTCAGGTGGTGTTTCTCTGCGCCTGACCAACTGGGAAAATGGCCTTACGCAGAGTGATTTGACCGGACGCATTAATCTGTTAACCCGGGGGCGTGGCGGTAAGGGCAATCTGGTGCTGGCATTCGGCCCGGGCAAGCCAGCACTGGATGATGAACCCTTCGCGTTAAATCTCTATGGTGATGGAAAAGCAGAACATCTGCAGTTTTTTGCCCGGCTACCAGGTGAACTCCGCGGGGGATTACTTTCGCCAGCACTCTATTTTAAACCTGGTGCACTGTTACGCATGAAGGGGCGTTTATTATCCCTTATAGAGGTTGATGAAGCACGCTGGCCTCTGGCAGGTGTCAGCGTGTCTCCAGCGGGTATCAATGGTCGGCTCCAGGCGATTTTACGTGCACATGAAGGGAAAGTTGGGGCTTTCCGGTTACATCTTGATGGTCAGGCGCAACAATTCGGCTGGAATAAAGGCAAATGGCAATGGCGTTATTGGGGTGAAGGAGAGAGTCCGCTTTTCGCTGCACGCTGGGATCTTAAAGGACAAGGAGAGTGGCATAACAGCACAATCACACTGAATTCACTTTCGACGGGGTTTGATCGGCTGCGTTATAACGGTGCCACGTTAGGTTCACCGCGCTTACAACTGACCGGGCCATTAATCTGGCAACGTGAAACTGAACATCCTCTACTGCAGGGTGAAGTGAAACTATCAGCCGAGGATACCCGCTTCGATTACGGTGGCTATCTGCCGGCATCGGCGCTGATGCTGGGGATAACCGGACCTTCTCCTGATGCATTTCAGCTCAAAGGGAGCATGCAGGCGGGTGATATTGGTCCGGTAAGGTTACAAGGACGCTGGGATGGTAAGCGTTTACGTGGGGAAGCCTGGTGGCCGGAACAGTCGTTGAGGGTTTTTCAACCTTTACTCAGTGAAGCGTTAAAAATGCATATTCAGTCCGGCACATTACGTGCTCAGGCGGCCTTTTCCGTGGCAGCTCAGGATGGCTTTCAGGCAGGAGGGCATTGGGTCGTGAAGCAGGGCCAGCTCTGGATGCCGGATAATGAACTGCACGGTATCGATTTTTCACTGCCGTTCCGCCTGAAGGGACAGCGCTGGCAGTTTGGCGCGAAGCAACCGGTATCACTGCGTATTGCTGAAGTGAAAAATCAGTTTAGTCTGCAAAATTTGCGAGTTGATCTTGAAGGGTTTTATCCCTGGAGTGTGCGTTATCCGCTACAGCTAAGTCATATTACTGTAGATGTGCTGGGGGGGCATTTGCAAATGCCATTGCTGCAGATGCCTCAGAGAGAAGCGGCACATATCAAGGTAGAAAACCTTGAACTCAGCGAGTTAATTGCCGCGCTCAAAGTGCAACAGATTGCGCTATCAGGAAAAATAAAGGGTGATTTTCCTTTCTGGGTAAATCGTTCAAAGTGGCTGATTGAAGAGGGCTATATCACGAATCAGGGGCCTCTGACGGTGCGCATGGAGCCTGAGTTTGCCAACTCGCTATCAGCGAATAATATTGCTGCGGGTATTGCGATGGACTGGTTGCGCGATATGAGTATTGACCAGAGTCGCGCTACCCTGACGCTGGATAACATTGGCATGATGACACTAACGGCCAAAGTGAAAGGCACCAGTCGTTTCAGTGATAAGAATCAACATGTTTCCCTTAACTACAGCCAGCAGGAGAATCTCTTTCAGCTCTGGCGAAGTCTACGCTTTGGCGATAATTTACAATCATGGGTGGAACAAAATAGTACTCTGCCAGCACGAGAAGGAGAGCGAAAATGAGAGTTATCAGCCTGCTGATGTCAGCAGCGACTCTGTTGACCAGTGGGTGCATTCCACGCATCGAAGTCGCGGCACCGAAAGAGCCGATCACTATCAATATGAACGTCAGAATTGAACATGAAATTCATATTAAAGTAGATAAAGATGTGGAAGCACTATTAAAAAACCGCAGCGATCTATTCTGAGGTAAATAATGAAACGTATCGTCGTGTTGTTTGCGCTGCTAATCAGCGCCCCATTAAGTGCTCTGACACTGGAGGAAGCGCGCCAGGCAGGAAAAGTAGGCGAGACACTGTCAGGTTATATTGCTGCTATCACGACTGACCAGACAACGCTCTCGTTGGTAGATAAAGTGAATCAGGGACGACGCGCTGAATATGCGGCGGTAGCCCGCACTAACAATCTTACCGCGGATGAGGTGGCACGCATCGCGGGGATCAAACTCACTGAGCGCGCGGCGCCGGGTGAGTATGTTCGGGGCATTAACGGTCAGTGGCAGAAAAAGACAGCGAATTAGAGTGGGGAGTCACCGCTTTCAAGGTTTTGTCCTGTTGCGTCAGGTAATTTTCTGCCGTCGGTGGGGTGAGCCAGCATACAGACACCAACACGATTACGCCTCGCACCCCACGACTGAATTAAGTTGATGCTTTAGCTGAAGTAATGCGCCTTTGGGTCTGAAATACAGACCAACCCTGACGTAGCAAGCAAAATATCGCCGCCCAAATTGGCAGGTAGGTTGCCAGATCGACTGGCGAAAAATGGCCACCAGGCAGCATCAGTGCCACTACAAATAACAGCAATGGCTCGACATAACTCAGCATACCAAACAGCGACATTGGTAACCGCTGACTGCCAGCCAGAAAGCACAGAAGCGCACCCCCGCCCAGTAAACCGAGGCCGGTAATAATTGCCCAGCCTGTTGCTTCGTGCTGAATAAAGAACATCGGATTACCATCCTGTGCCAGCACAATTCCAACTGCTATTGGCAGCATGCACAAATGCTCGATCAGCATGCTATGAAGAGCATTGAGGCTCAGGCGGCGTTTAAGAATAAAATAAGGTGGATAGCCCAGCATCACCAGTGCCGATACCCAGGATAACCTCCCCTGCAACAGAATATGCGCGGCCACTCCAATTGATGCCAGTATTACCGCCCATCGTTGCAAGCGGGTCAGGGTTTCGCCAAAGAGCAGGCGCCCACATAACACCATCATCAGTGGCATCAGAAAATATCCCAGTGCAAGGGACTGGCTTTCCCCGTTAAGGGGGGCCCAGCCAAATAGCCCCACTTGCAGGGCTATCAGTGCGGTGCAGAGCAGCATGATTACAATCTGCTGAGGATGTTGGGCCAGTTTAACCAGATTTTGTGCAAACCTGCGCCACTGACGTAAGCAGGTGATGAGGGCAGAGATTAGCACGACTGTGCCCATAATCCGCCAACCAAATACAGCAAATCCGTCCAGCGGAAGTAAAAAAAGGCTGTAATAACAGAGTACAGCAAACAAAATAGATGCGGCCAGACAATAAATAACGCCTGAAAAAATCACGTCCTGCTCCTTGATTTACCTATCTGCACGTTCAATACGCGCTATGATGTCTGCAGTACGGGTTACTTCGCCGAATTCATAGGCAATGGCGCTTAAAGCGATGCGTTGTACCTCTTCCGCGCTTATTTCGCCATATCCCATATCCGGGTAGGGCATCGCCGCATTGGCATCACTCAGAGCAATCATTTTGTATTCCCGGTGAACACCATCGCGAATAGTGGTTTCACAACAGACGTTGGTTACCGTGCCGCATACAATCACAGTATCAATGTCTTTCATGCGAAGAATTACATCCAGATCCGTATTGTGAAAACCACTGTAAAACAGCTTATCAACCACGATGTCGCTAGCATGTGGGTATAAGGCATCTATGATGTCTATTGCAGGGTGATCTTTGGAGAACTGACTGTCCGCATCAGGATAGAGGTCTTTAAATCGCCCGGTATCACTGCCGTCCCCCCGCACTACATGGCGAAGGTATACGACTGGCATGTGATGCGCTCTGGCGGCTGTAGTGAGTTGTTTAATGGGCTCGATAATATCCACAGTTGACGGCACATAGAGTGGTTCACCCGGATGACAAAATATTCCCTGCATATCGACGACAACGACGGCGGTACGTTTTGGATTAACAGGCCATGTGATTTTCTTAAGCATAACATTACCCCTCTTTTTCTGTTTGCAAAGCAGGAGTTGATTCAGGTTTACGAATGAAAAAATTAACCAACGTATTGAGAGTGATGAGTAATATCACGCCGAGCATCATAGGCTGGGCCAGGATATCTTTCAGCGAAGAGGGAAGCAAAGATGTCACTGATTGAGGCAGATACATACTTCCCAGTGAGATGATAAAAGCGGGCGCTGCGACAGCAATATTGCGTTCATCCCAGTTCACTTTTGCCAGCATCTGAATACCGCTAATAGCTATAATGCCAAACAGAATGCTGGATGCTGATGACAGTACAGGAACGGGAATTGATGCAACCAGGAGACCGACTTTCGGCATCATACCAAGTATCAAAGCAAATATCCCGGCAGTCATAGTGACATAACGACTGGCTATACCCGACACACGAATAATCCCGACGTTCTCTGGATAGGAAGTGGTACCCAGACCGCCGGCAACCGAGCCAATAGCGCAGCCAATAAATTCAGTAAATAAGCCTCTGTTAACCCTTTCAGGTGTCAGGCTCTGCTTACCCCAGCGCGTCAGCAATGAGTACATTCCCATCGCTTCAGCGCTTGCCTGCAAGAATGCCATCATCATTAGCAGTACGATGGGCCAGGAAATGCCAAATCCAAATGGATACATTTCCGGAAGCGCAATCAGCGAACTACTCTGGCTGAGGTCCGGTATGTGCCAACCCGCCAGCAGACTAAAAGCAACAGTTCCGACAATAATACCCCACAGGAGAGCACCACGTTTAATCAGCTCATTGCGTGCAAAAATCAGGCAGCACATTACGGTGAGCATGGTGATTAAGGATACCAGTGCACTGATACCGACTGAAGATGAAGAACTCGTATCGAACCAGCCCCCGGGCCCAATTGAGGCTAGCTGCGCACCGATAATCACCAATAACGTGCCAAATACAATCGGCGGTGAGATATAGCGGATCAGTGATCCCAGCAGTCCAAATTTCTTTACAGGCAGTGCTAAAAGGGAAAATATAACGGCCGCAACAGTCATAGAGCCAAATGTGGTGCCCAGGCCTACGCTGCTGGCGGAACCGATTACCGCGACCATGAAGGCAGCTGTTGGTCCCTGAACGACTGGCAGGCGGAGAAAGCGTCCGGATTGCAGAAAAGTGACAAGCCCTGTTGTGAAAAAGCATGCCTGAACCATCAAAGCCGTTTGTTGCGGTGCAAGATGCAATACATGGCCAATAATGACGGGGAATGCCCAGATGCCTGTCAGGGCAAATAGATGCTGTAGGGCGTATATGATAGTCTGTCCTGTCGGCATTTTATCATTGATGCCGACAGCCAGTGGGGTGGACTCATCTTGCATAAGTATTCTTCTCTTTTGTCAGATAGGTATCGAATAAATGCTGTGTGATTAACACCCGAAGCAAAAGATATGCCGCATACTGCATATTTTTCAATATCTATATGATTAATATGCTTTTATTTTTATTTATCATAAGTTTCCTCGTATGAGATAGCTTATGGATATATCGTATGAGTGCGAAATGCTCGAGGGGGTGCACCAATGGAAAGCATCAATGTCTCTGGGTTGACAGGGATTAATACTGACAATATTTGGGAAAGACCCGGGTTTCTGATACGCAGACTGAATCAGATTCACCATGCATTATTTTATGAAGCCTTTGGTAACGAGGTTACGCCATTGCAGTACGGCCTGCTTACTGCGCTTCGCGATAAAAATCGACAGGATCAGACTTCACTTTGTGAAACGCTTGGTTCAGACAGGACCACATTAGCTGGAAGCATTGAGCAAATGAGTAAGAAAGGCTGGCTGCAATATGAGACTTCCAGTCAGGATAAACGTCGAAAAATGGTGATTATAACGTTAAAAGGGCTGCGTTTTCTTAAAGCAAGCCAGGGTAAGATGCGAGAGGCACAACAAAAAATTTTGGCCCCCCTGCCACCAGAGCAGCAACAGCTCTTCGTCACCCTGATGAAAACTCTGGTTGAGGGGAATGATCATCATGCCAGCGTACCACTGAAATATTTAAAAGCCTGAAAAACGGTAGCAAAGAAATTGTTCTTGGTGTTCTCGCCAGGGACTCAGTTAATGCGATAGAACAGACACGAAGTTGTACAGTTATTTAGTTACAACATACTAATTATAGGGAAAGATAGAAACCTTTAACTCCGTGCTAACGTGCAGCTTAGAAGGGGAAATTGCTGATGATTGCTTATGTTCTGGAACAGGAAGTGCAGGATATTTTGCGGTAGTTGAAACTCGAATTCAGACTCGTCAAACAGGCAGCATTTGCTGCCTGTCATAGCATTATGCGTGAGCGTATTGTGTAATCGCGGCTTTCGCTGTGGCAATCGCGTTTTCTGCTGCTTCAGGTCCGTAAGCAATACCTTCAGCATAAATAAACTGTACTTCAGTCATACCCAGAAAACCGAGGAACACGTTCAGATAGGGGGTCATCAGGTCAGTTGGAGTGCCCTGGTGGATACCGCCACGAGTGGAGATAACCAGCACTTTTTTACCTTTAACTAACCCTTCAGGGCCATTTTCACTGTAGCGGAAAGTCACGCCGGCACGCGCAATCAGGTCGAAATAGTTTTTCAGCTGAGTGGTGATGTTAAAATTATACATGGGCGATGCAATCACCACTGTATCATGCGCGTTCAGCTCAGCAATCAGCGTGTCTGAAAGGGTCAGGGCTTCCTGTTGACGGGGTGTCAATGTGGCATCAGAAGGGCGCAACATACCGACCAGCTCACCATCCAGAACCGGAACGGGTTGTGCCGCTAAATCGCGTACAGTGACAGTGTCACCCTGATGAGCAGATTGCCATTCAGCAACAAAATGGTCCACTAACAGGTTGGATTGTGAATGGGTAGCCAAAATACTTGATTTCAAAATCAGAACTTTACTCATCATGATTTTCCTGTGGGTCGAGTGGCGAATACGCCAGATGATTTAACTATAGACGACTCTGGAGCCGGACAATAGCGCAAATCTCTGAGCACTATATTCAAAATTTCTGAATGAACGGCGGCATGTCCGATGTCCGCGATCATTGTCCTTATGATAGACTATAAAGCATCATTCTGAACCCGCCTTTACCCGCTGCTGGATTCAGACAGACGCTAACAAAGAAGAGTTTCTCCGTTATGCCAGAAAATGCCTCACGCACACTATTAACTGCGTTGAAACCTCGTATTGACAGCGTAATGCTGCGTGACCGTCAGCGGCTACATCAACGCTGGCAGCACGCATGTAAAACTAGTTCGCCGGAAAAACAGCATCAACTGACACTTACACTGCAGGATGATATTGAAAAAGCTGAGCAGCAGATTGCCCGTCGTCGTAACGCCTTACCGGTGATTGAGTTTCCCGACAACCTGCCAGTCAGCCAAAAAAAGGCTGATATCGCTGCGGCTATTCAGGCTTATCAGGTCGTGATTGTTGCCGGTGAAACCGGATCAGGGAAAACCACGCAGTTACCGAAAATCTGCCTTGAACTGGGTCGTGGCGTTAATGGTTTAATTGGCCATACTCAGCCCCGCCGTTTAGCGTCGCGCACTGTCGCTGATCGCGTCGCTGCTGAATTGCATACTCCGCCAGGTGATTGCGTGGGCTATAAAGTGCGATTCAATGATCAGGTGGGTGATCTGACGCAAATTAAGTTGATGACGGATGGTATCCTGCTGGCAGAAATTCAGAACGACCGCATGCTGTGGCAGTATGACACCATCATCATTGATGAGGCGCATGAACGCAGTCTGAATATCGATTTTCTGCTGGGTTATTTGCGCCAGCTCTTACCGCGCCGGCCTGATTTAAAGCTGATCATTACTTCTGCCACCATTGACCCTCAGCGTTTTTCGCGTCATTTCCATCATGCGCCGGTGATTGAAGTTTCAGGACGCACCTATCCGGTAGAGGTGCGTTATCGTCCTTTGAGTGAGAACGCCGGAGAGACTGACCGTGATCAATTACAGGGTATCCTCGATGCAGTCGATGAATTAGGACGCGAAAGTGCAGACGATATCCTGATTTTTCTCAGTGGTGAACGTGAAATACGCGATACCGCCGAAGCGCTCGAACAGCAGCAATTACGCCATACGGAGATCCTGCCTCTGTTCGCCAGACTCTCTAACAGTGAACAGAATCGGGTATTTCAGTCACATAATGGACGACGTATTGTACTGGCGACCAATGTGGCGGAAACGTCACTGACGGTTCCCGGTATAAAATATGTGATTGACCCCGGAACCGCGCGTATCAGCCGTTATAGCTATCGCACAAAAGTACAACGTCTGCCGATTGAAGCTATCTCCCAGGCATCAGCTAATCAACGTAAAGGACGTTGTGGAAGGGTATCGGAAGGGATCTGTATTCGTTTGTATGCGGAAGACGATTTCCTTAATCGTGCGGAATTCACCGATCCCGAGATTTTGCGCACCAACCTGGCTTCGGTGATCCTGCAAATGACTGCGCTGGGACTGGGTGATATTGCTGCCTTTCCTTTTATCGATGCCCCGGATAAACGTCATATTCAGGACGGTGTCAGATTACTCGAAGAATTAGGCGCTATCAGCCAGCATGCGCAACAACACTACAAATTGACGCCATCAGGACGCCTGCTGGCGCAGCTGCCGGTTGATCCACGGCTGGCGAAAATGGTACTCGAAGCGCAAAAATATGCCTGTACACGCGAAGTGATGATCATTGCTGCCGGGTTATCTATTCAGGATCCGCGTGAACGTCCGGCGGAACGACAGCAGGCTGCTGATGAAAAACATCGCCGTTTTGCTGATAAAGAATCAGATTTTCTCTCGTTGGTGAATCTGTGGGATTATCTGCAGGAACAGCAAAAAGCACTCGGCTCATCGGCATTTCGTCGCTTATGTAAAACCGAGTTTCTCAACTACTTACGTATCCGTGAATGGCAGGATATCTACACTCAACTGCGTCAGGTTATTCGTGAGCAACGTATTCCCTTGAATACTGCGCCAGCTGATTTTCGTGGCCTGCATACCGCTCTACTTACCGGCCTGCTTTCTCACATCGGGCAGAAAGACATCGAAAAACAGGAGTATCTTGGCGCACGTAATGCTCGTTTTGCCCTGTTTCCGGGCTCTGCATTGTTTAAAAAACCACCCAAGTGGAGCATGGTTGCTGAACTGGTAGAAACCAGCCGGTTATGGGGACGCATCGCTGCACGCATAGAGCCGGAGTGGATCGAACCGGTAGCTCAGCATGTTATTAAACGCAGCTATAGTGAACCACACTGGGAAAAGAGCCGTGGAGCCGTTATTGCGCTTGAAAAGGTGACGCTGTATGGCTTACCTATTGTTGCTGGCCGTAAGGTTAACTACAGTCAGATTGACCCGTCGTTATCGCGGGAACTGTTCATCCGCCATGCTCTGGTGGAGGGCGAATGGCAAACACGCCATCATTTTTTTAAAAACAATCTGCGCTTGCGTGAAGAGGTCGAAGAGTTAGAGCACAAGTCACGGCGTCGCGATATTCTGGTCGATGACGAGACGCTGTTTGCTTTTTACGATCAACGCCTGCCTGCTGATATCGTCTCTGCCAGACATTTTGACCAGTGGTGGAAGCAGGCCAGTCGTCAGGATCCCGAACGACTGAACTTTGCCAAAGAAATGCTGATTAATCAGCAGGCAGAGCAGGTAAGCCAACTGGATTACCCTGACCGTTGGTACCAAAACGATCTTTCACTGGCACTAACGTATCAGTTCGAGCCGGGTACCGCAGCAGATGGTGTAACGCTACATATTCCTTTGCCACTGCTTAATCAGGTAGAGGAGCGTGGTTTTGAATGGTTGATCCCCGGCCTGCGTCGCGAACTGGTGGTGGCATTAATCAAGTCATTACCAAAACCGTTACGGCGCCATTTTGTCCCTGCACCTAACTATGCAGATGCCTTTCTCAATCGCGTTAAAGCCGGAGAAGTGCCTTTACTTGATGCTCTTGAGCGTGAATTTCGCCGTATAAGTGGTGTCACGATTGATCGTGAAGCCTGGCAGTGGGCTCAGGTCCCGGATCATCTTAAGATGTCTTTCCGTGTTGTTGATGAAAAAAACCATAAACTCGCCGAAGGGCGCGACCTCAGCCTGTTAAAGCAACAGCTACAGGGTGAAGTGCAAAAAACGCTGACTCAGGTAGCAGAAGCCGGGATTGAGCAACGAGATCTACAGACATGGAGCTTTGGGGATTTACCCCAGCATTTCGAGCAGCAACGTGGTAATTACAGTGTTAAGGCCTGGCCTGCTCTGGTGGATGAAAAAGCCAGTGTTGCTATCCGTTTGTTTGATACTCAGGAAGCGCAACAAAAAGCAATGTGGCAGGGGCTAAGACGCCTCTTACTTCTGAATATTCCTTCACCGGTTAAGTTCCTGCATGAAAAATTACCGAATAAGGCAAAACTGGGACTTTATTTTAATCCCTACGGCAAGGTGCTGGAGTTAATTGACGACTGTATTACCTGCGGTGTTGACCAGCTTATTGCCCAGCACGGTGGTGTTATCTGGGGGGAAGACGCCTTTACTCAATTGCATCAGCGAGTGCGGGGCGAGCTCAACGATGTGGTGGTGACGATAGCGAGCCAGGTAGAGCAAATTCTTACCAGTGTGTTTAACATTAATAAAAAGCTTAAAGGGCGAGTTGATATCAGTATGGCTCTGGCGCTCAGCGATATTAAAGCCCAGCTCGACGGCTTAGTATTTCGTGGTTTTGTTACCCATACCGGGTGGCAGCGTCTGGCTGATACTTTACGTTATCTGCAGGGAATCGAACGGCGTCTCGATAAACTACCCGTTGATCCCCACAGTGATCGGGCCAGAATGGTGAAGGTCGATGCTATCTCACAGCGCTGGCGCAGCTGGCTGGAAAAATTACCCCCCGCACAACGTGATGATGAGGCTGTTATTGCCATACGCTGGATGATTGAAGAACTACGCATTAGCTACTTTGCCCAGCAGCTCGGCACCGCATATCCGGTATCGGAAAAACGGATTCAACAGGCCATGGATGAGATTGCACTGTAAGTAACCCTTGCTTCTTTATGCATGACAGCGGGTGGTGGAGGGGGGCTGGTTTATCAGTCTGCGTATTGGTGAAAGAGGGTGTGAATATTTAATAAAGCACGGCCTGGAGCCGTGCTTTTTATGGCCGTTATTTCAGGTGTTCCTGCAACGCTGCACCAGCCTGTTCCAGCGCCGTTTTAACGGTAGGTTCATTACTTAACGGGTTTAATAAACCATAGTCATGGATCATACCGTTATAACGAGTTACCGTTACCGGTACACCGGCAGCATCCAGTTTGCGGCCGAATGCTTCACCTTCATCACGTAAAACATCGAGCTCTGCGGTCTGAATTAAGGTCGGTGGTAAACCTTGCAGCTGTGCTGTGCTGGCACGTAAAGGGGAAGCGAGGATATTGTCACGATCAGCGGCCTTTGTTGTGTAGTTATCCCAGAACCATTCCATCATATTTTTCGTAAGGAAATAGCCTTTTTGGAATTGGTGATAAGATCTAGTGTCAAATCTGGCATCAGTTACCGGCCACAGCATCACATTGTAGCGAATTTTCGGGCCCTTAAACTGTTTGGCTTGCAACGCTACAGAGGCAACCATGTTACCTCCTACGCTGTTACCAACCAGTGCCAGACGATCACCATCGACGCCAATTTCTTTGCCATGTTCTGCAACCCATCGGGTTGCTTCATAGGCCTGGTGAATGGCGACAGGAAAGTGAGCCTCAGGGGACGGTGTGTAATCCACATACACGGCAGCAGCACCCGATGAAATGACCAGATCGCGAATGAGACGTTCATGGGTAGGGAAATCTCCCAGTACCCATCCACCGCCATGGAAGAACATAAACACAGGAAGTGTTGTGCTAACATTGCCTGGTTTAACGATTTTCAGTTTTATCGTTTGTCCATTGACGTCGATAACTTTTTCAGACACCTGAGCCGGTGGCAGTTTTGCTCCCTGTTGCGCGCCAGTAAGTACCTGGCGAGCCTCTGCAGGACTCAGTTGCTCAATAGGTTTACCGCCGCCTGCATTTAATACGTTGAGAAATGCCTGGACGCCTGCCGTGGGAGCAGGCAGATTGACAGGTTCAGATGCTGCACTGGCAACGGTTGAAAACAGGGCGGAAGTGAGTAGTGCGGATACGGTTTTCATGATTAGCCTCGCTTAAAGTATACCGAAAAAGTGGTCTGGTAAATTTACGTTTGCGCATGTATCTTTCGTAATAGATACTTGCACGCAAGTTAGTTTTGGTCAAATGTTATTTATAATATTATTCATGATAATTTACTGTCGGATTATAAAATGAAAGAAAACAATATATTAGAGGGGAAACTATGTTTCTCTCTCTATTCAGCAACCAATGCACTGATCCGCCAGTACCGGCCATTACTGAAAGAATTTGACCTGACATACCCTCAATTTGTCGTACTTATGGCACTGTATGAACAGGATGGTATTTCATTGCGGGCGCTTGGACAGAAAACCTTGTTCGATTCAGGAACCCTGACGCCGCTGGTACAAAAGTTGGAAGCTAAGGGATTTTTAAACCGGTTATCTGTTGCTGGCGACGAAAGAATGAAAAATGTGGTGCTCACGGAAAAAGCACATCACGTGAAAGATGCCTTACTGGATTTACCCCATAAAATGAGATGCATCATGCGGATGAATGATGAAGAATTAGATCTACTCAGACGACTTTCCAGTAGCTTACTGGAAGACCTGTAAATAACATGATTGATGTGTGATCTGTACTGATTATATTCCTGTCACCAGCGTGCGTTTTTCCTTAAATGTCTCAGGGAACAGGAACTATACGGTGATGCTACACAATGGATACTATTTTTTTGGCTTTTTCAAAATGGTCCAGTTTCATCTCCAGTATCCACCACCGGGCTACTTCCATGAGTAATTCCGGGTCATCATTTTTGTTGGCAAAAAAAGCATAAAATGATACACCAACCTCATCACCTTTAGCCGCTATCTTAGCTTCACATACCCTGACTATTTTCGCGCGAATGCTAGCTCTCATCGCTTCTCCTTATGATTGCTAAAAGAGCATAGTAACACACCCTGGAGAGTCATAAGGACAACTGAAACACCTGTTAACTGAGACGACAGTGCAGTGCTGATTAGCAGCGATAAAAAGACTCATTTTTTCAGTCGATGGCTTATTATCTGATCGCGCGATACACCCCCTGAGAGACCTCACCGAGATTATCACCCATCATCTCAGCTTCTGCTTCGCTGTGCGTTACCATCAACGCAGTCTGTCGCGCCTGACGCAAAATATCTCGCACCTCATTACCAATGCGCTGCCTGGTCTGGTTATCGAGACTGGAAAAGGGTTCATCCAGGAGAAGAATTTTGGGACGTGGAGCCAGGGCTCTGGCTAAAGCAGTCCGTTGCTGTTGACCACCAGAAAGCTGATGTGGATAGTGATTCGCATGAGCCTGTAGTCCGACCATGGTCAATAACGTATCGACCCTTTCGGAGCGCTGTTGACGTGACAGGCGGCGTAGCCCAAAGGCAATATTTTCTGTAGCGGTCAGATGCGGAAACAGGGCGTAATCCTGAAAGACTACCCCAGTTTGTCGTTTCTCTGGAGGTAAATGTAGCCGCTGCCCGGCAACCTGTTGTGAGGCGATATAGATATCCCCTTTATCCAGGCGTTCAAAGCCAGCAATTGCGCGCAATACGGTAGTTTTGCCACAACCGGATGTACCCAGCAGGCAGGTCAGTTTACCTTCTTCGACAGACAGGGAAAACCCATTCAAAACCTGAAGCGAGCCAGCGCCATAGGAGACATGAATATTTTCCAGACGTAACGCAATATGTGACATCATGTTTTCCTTAGCGTCGAATCTGGTGCCGCATAAGCAGCAACACTGGCAGGATACCAGCCAGTACAATCAATAATGCCGCAACAGCGCCATCCTCATAGGTACCTCGTGCTGCCTCTGCATAAAGCAGGGTGGCAAGCGTTTCAAAGTTAACCGGGCGTAGCAGTAGGGTGGTGGGAAGCTCTTTCATTGCATCAGCAAAAACCAGCAGAGCGCTACTGACCATTACCGGACGTAACAAAGGTAAGTGGACGCGAATAAAAGTGCGGCCACTGTTTTCACCCAGCGAACGTGACGCCTGTTCAAGACTGGGTGAAATACGTGCCAGCCCCGCATCCAGTGCGCCAATAGCGATGGTCTGAAAGCGAATTACGCAGCAGATAACCAGCAACACTCCGGCTGACATAAGGGGTAATCCACGCATGCCGAGCCAATCGGCTAGCCAGCGGTCCAGGGCAATTGCCGGAGTAAGAAAACCAATGGCAAGCAGCGTTCCCGGCAGTGCATAACCCACTGAAGCGAGGCGCATCACGCCGCGACGTACTCCCTGATAAGGGTTTCCCACCGCCATATGGCGCGCATTCCATGCCACGGTAATACTCACCAGCATCACCACCAGGGTAACACCGGCAGCGAGACTAAGTGTGTTTTGCAGAGCACCAAACAGCAGAGAAGAGAGGGGCGTTTCATCCATCAAACGTTTACCACTCTCCCAGAGCAAAAAACTGACAGGAGCGACAAAACCCAGCACGACCGGAAGAGAGACCAGTATGCAGAGAAGTATGCCGCGCCAGCCATAAACTCGGGTGGATGAAACCTCGCTACTATTGCGACTACTGAAACCCTGTTTCGAGCGACCGTAAATCTCCATTGATAAAATAGAGAAGATTAATAACAGCATAAAACAGGCGATTTGCGCAGCAGCAGAGAGGTCAGATCGCGTTATCCAGGTGGTATATACCGTCACTGTTAAGGTCTGCACACCCAGAAACTCAGAAGCACCAATATCGTTGATGGTTTCCAGTAACGCCAGGCTAAGTCCGACAGCCAGTGCTGGCCGTGCCATAGGCAATGCGACACGGAAGAAGGCGCCACTGGCACTGCAGCCAAGAGTACGGGCGACTTCCAGCAGATTGGCGGGCTGCACAATAAACATGGCGCGAGAGGTCAAATAAACATACGGATAAAGCACCAGGCCAAGCAATATAATGGCACCGGTGAGAGAGCGTAAATCAGGCAGACGAAACTGACGAGGATTATCATAGCCCAGCATCCAGCGAATAGCCGTTTGCAGCGGTCCAATAGGATGAAATAAGTCTAACCACGCGAAGGCGACGATATAGGTTGGCATAGCCAATGGTAACAACAGTGCCCAGCTGAGCAGACGGCGACCGGGAAAAGTCAGTGTGGTCACAGCCCAGGCGCAACCAACACCAATAAAAGTCACCATTAGCGCAACCCCTGCCAGTAACAGGACGGTATTCATCACCGCAACCGGTAGCACAAAATTGAGTAAATTATTCCAGTGGGAGAGATCAGACTGCAGCGCCAGCCAGGCCAGCGCAACAATGGGGGTGATAACCCCCAGGGCAATCAGACTTGCGCTAAGATGTAGCGGGGTTAACAGTGTCCGCAGCCGCACGAGCTGACTGCAGACGGTACTGAAACCCGACGGTTTATTGATCGAAGCCAACTTTATCTACCAGCAGACTGGCCTGTTTACGATGCTTCACAATTTCAGTCAATGGGATGTTATCGACATTAATCTCGCCGATAGTCGCGCTGATAATCGGATCAAGGGCTACGCCTTTCAGCACCGGATACTCATAGTTAGCTTCCGCATAGATTTGCTGAGCAGGAGCAGAGACAAGATATTCCATCAACTTAACAGCATTAGCTTTATTCGGAGCATAACGGGCAACAGCGGCACCACTGATATTGACGTGCGTCCCACCCTGTTCGAAGGTCGGTTTGACTACTTTGATGGCATCGCCCCAGTTACGGGCATCACTGCCTTCTTTAGCACTCTTCATCTTCCCGACATAATAAGAATTGGCAAGCCCCATATCGCAGATACCGCCGAGGATATCGCGGGCAACATCCCGGTCACCACCAGTAGCTTTGCGTGCCAGGTTATTTTTCACGCCACGCAGCCAGGTTTCAGTTTTTGCTTCGCCATGGTGCGAGATCATCGCGGCAACCAGCGCAGTGTTATAAGGGTGATTACCTGAACGCAAACAAACTTTACCTTTGTATTCCGGGCTGGCGAGCTGCTCATAGTGCCAGTTAGCAAATGCCAGATTTTTTTCGGTATAAAGCACACGGGCACGCATCGAGAGCGTAAACCACTGATTGTCTTCACCACGTAAATTAGCAGGAATCGCCGCTTTTAATACAGCGGAATCTACTGGCTGAGTAACACCCGCTTCAACCAGATCGACAAGGTTGCCGACATCAACGGCCATCAGCAGATCGGCAGGTGAGTTTTGCCCTTCGGCTTTAACTCTCTCCAGCATGCCATCTTTAATATAAACCGTGTTTACTTTGATACCACTACTCTGCGTCCAGCTTTCGAGCAAAGGCTGAATCAGGCCCGGTTCACGAGTGGTATAGAGCGTAAGATCATCTTTAGCCATTACGGAAAAGCTGAGTGGTAACATTATTGCGCAGGTCAGTGTGATACAACCCAGTCTGGTGCGTGAAAAAGCGAACGGTTTCATTGAGTGATTTCCAGAGTTGTTAGCAATTAAATAAAATAATGAACGTGTTGCAGAATCTGAGAATTCAACTGCATCATAAATGCTAATCACTATCATTTGTATTTATTTACATAAATATAAGAATGGAAATATTTGTTAATATTATTCGCGGGAGACAGAACCCCATTCAGCAATGTTCCTGCCCAGGGATCTGATATGGGGTGAAATACTATTCTGTTACTGTTAGTACCTCAGGGATAAACAGCAATACAGAATAATATTCAGAGGAGAACACACAACGGACTTAGCATGATCATCAATGTGTTCAGTTGTTCGTAACAAACTGCTGCAGGGCGCTCAACGATGTTGTGGCACCGCCACAGACAATCACCAATACATGGTCATATTGTTCCACTGGCAGCGCACGTTGATAGAGTGCCGCCAGTGAAGCCCCACAAGCGGGCTCAACCAGTACACGGTGGTCATCGAGTAGTGCCAGACAGGCTTCTACCGCTTCGAGATCCGTCACCGTGCTGGCTTGTATTGATTGTACTTTGCTGAGTTCGACCGCGCGCTGGCAGACACGTCGGGCGCCGAGAGAGGTTGCGATACCACTAATCTCAGGCAGTGTCACGGGTTCTCCCGCCTGCAGTGCCGCACCATAAGATGCCATCCCTTCAGTTTCAATAGCATAGACAGCGGTGTCATACAGATGATTTCGCTGTAATCCTTCCACCACGCCAGCCAGCAAGCTTCCACCACCCACCGAAAGGATCACCGCATCAGGGGTTATGCCATCGGCAACCACTTCATCAATCATTGCTGAATGGCCTTGCCATAATAACGGATCATCAAAGGGGTGAATAAATGCATCTTTTGGCCCTTGCAGGGAAAGTGCACATTCATTGGCTTCTAGCCAACTGGCACCATGAACGATAACCTCGGCACCATAAAGCGTCAGCAACTGCTGTGCGTGTAGCGAGGCGGTTTCGGGTACCACCACGCATACGGCCACCCCCAGTTGTAGCCCGGCATAGGCAACAGCCAGACCCGCATTACCGCCAGAAGAGGATATAAAACGCTGTGCACCTCGCAGATGATGGTGCTGACACGCGAGACCGATACCACGTAACTTGAATGATCCGGATGGCTGCAAGGCTTCCATTTTCAGCCACACATTGGTACCACACAATTTGCTGAGGGGTAATGAGTTGATCAATGGTGTTTTAATACTCAGTGCTGGGTGTGTCATAGTAAAATTTTACCCTCCGATTAATAGACTCAGGCCAGTGCCTGAACTTCGATTTCAACATCGAGACCAAATGCCAGTTGACTCACCACAGTCGTTCTTGCCGGAAAACCATGTAAAAAATACCCGGCGTAGACCTGATTGAAAGCGGTAAAATGTTGCATATCAGAGAGCCAGACTGTCACTTTAAAAATGTTATCCAGCGATGAACCACAAGTGCTGAGCGTGGTACAGATATTATTCATCACATGATGAGTCTGACTGACGATATCCCCGGGCACCGGTTCTCCCTGATCATCGAGTGCCAGCTGACCGGAAAGGTATAACATCCCTTTTACCTCAACAGCCTTAGCGAAGGGATAAGGAAGGTTGCCTGGGTAGCGTGTGATCATTTTTTCTCTCCCTGAGTTGATTTCAACTCATCAAGATAGTTATAAATGGTGTAACGAGTAACGGAGAGTGCGGTGGCAGCTTTTTCCACTCCCCCTTTGATCAGAAAAATTCCACGTTCCTGCATTCGTTGTACCGCCAGTAGATTGGCACTTTTTACATCACGGCGTCTTTTTCCTGGGTGATATCTGGTTGCTTCCGCGATGATCTCCTGCATGAGGCTTTCAATATTGTTATCCCCTTGTTGGGGGGCAGCCTCGCGTTGAGACACGTCGCGAGACTGAGGCGTGCCGGGCATGGCTGGACAAAGTTGTTGCAACAATGCAATCGCGGCAGGAAGTACTTGCGTATCACAATTGATACATAACGCAGCAAAAGGCCGACCAGCAGCATTGCGATAGAGAATGGTGCTGCTTCGTAATAGCGCCCCCTCTTTTCCCGTGGTCTGATAATCGAGTAGTAATGAAAAGGGCTCATTAACACACTCCATTGCAGCCAGAAACCCCTGGTCACGGCGTAATCCGGCCAGTACAGAATCGCCACTACAACGACCGGTTACCTCACCATTAACAATCTCAACAATGGAAAAGGTGGGAGTGCGTAAATCGTGCAATACCAGCTCGGTATGTCGGGGTAGCAGCGAACCAATGGTTTGTGTCGTTGCCGCGAGTAGTGAGATGAGGGAATCTTCATCGTATACAGTACATGTAGTCATTTTTCTACAACCTGTTGAGATTAAATCAACATAGTGTTGTAAAAAGCATACTCTCGTGCACTTATTTATTCAACATATAGTTGAATAAATGAAATTAAAATCAATTATTCAACAAATGGTTGATTCTATCTTGTGTTTTTAAGCCCGTGTTAACCTGTTAAATGGCGAAAAAATAACGCAGCGCCATGTAAGCAAACATGCCAACTAACACGGTGGCAAATAAACTGCGGGTTATCATCCCGGTAAGCGTGGCGAGTAATGCCGCCAGTAGAGAGAGACTCAGCCCATTGTTGGTCAGTGCGGGTTTTTCGATTAACTCTGCACAAATGATGGCGGCCATAATGGCACCCGGAATAAAACCCAGCCACTGCTGGATGCCAACCGGAAGGCGAAACCTTGAAAGCAACAGCACAGGAACGATACGCATCAGTGCTGTGACTAAAGCGCACAACAGAATGGTGAGATAAATATTACGTTCCATGTTAAGGCTCCAAATTTTTCTGGCGCAGGCGCAGTAACAGTGTCGCAAGCGTAGCGGAAAGGGAAGCGGCGACAATCACGACCACACTCAAGTCTGTATGACCGGCGGCGATCAGCGTAATGAGAATAGCTACTGTGATATTTAACGTCTCAAAATACCTCAACTGACTGGCAAACCAGAGTGAAACCAACAAGCCGATAAACATCGACACCAGACTAAAACTGAGCCCGGCCATCAATGGCGCCGGTAAGGCTTGTGCAAACCATGCTCCCGTCAGACAGGCAAAAATCCAGTTCAGCCAGGCAGTAAGATTCAAACCTGACATCCAGGAAAAAGGTATATTACCGTGTCTGGCACCATACTGTGCTGCCACGCCAAATGTCTCATCAGTCAACAGCAGACTGTTCAACACTTTTTTCATGGTGCTGGTTTCGCGGAAAAACATACTCATTGCTGAACTCATCAACAGATAGCGCAAATTGACGAGGAATACGCTCAGCACTACAGCGGTCATTTCTGCTCCCGCAGCCCAGAGTGAATAGAAAAGAAATTGTGCGGAACCGGCATATAACACACTGGCCAGCAAAAGAATGGCTGATGGTGTAAACCCTGCCAGGGTGCCGATAGCACCAGCGGCGAAACCAATACTCCAGTAACCGGCAACTGTCGGGAGACAGGCCATGATTCCACGATAAAAAAGGGGAGGGCTTTGCTTATCTGAGGTGATGGTGGTAGACATGACTTTCTCTTTAGAGCACGAACAGTAAATCAGAGTAAGTGGTTTTTCATCACTGGCGGCTTTCCACCCTGTTAATTCTCTGAATGGTCTTACTCATCCATAAGATGAAATTTTTTCAATTACCCTGACATAAAGAATATGGCATCTTACTCTGGTTTGTTCACTAACTGTATATATTTGTTACTATTCGATGCCAGAGTATCACCTGACATCTTACACTACTTTCAGCGGGGAATATCAATGGCAACTCGTGTTAACTGGCGCACTCTCTCTTCTGCTTTGCTGCTATGCTGCAGTGCATCTTTCGTACAGGCAGCCAGTGATCCACAAACAGTGGTGTTCGGTGTAGCACCGGGTCCTTACGGTGATATGGTGAAACAAGCCATTGCACCTTCTCTGCAGCAGCAAGGGTATAAGGTCACCGTTCGTGAGTTTAGCGATTATGTTCAGCCAAATCTGGCATTAGCTAATGGCAGTATCGATGCTAACCTGTTTCAGCATACGCTTTATCTTGAAAAATTTACCGCGGATAAGCAACTGAAACTGACAAAACTGATCGCCGTGCCCACGGCAGGAATGGGCATTTACTCTACTAAAATTACCCAGCTTGATCAGTTAAAAAAAGGTGACATTGTCACATTATCCAACGATCCGACTAATCTCGCTCGTGGTTTGCGCTTTCTGCAGTCACTCTCTTTGATCACCATGAAACCGGATGTTGACGTCACCAAAGCCTCTGAACGTGATATTGCCACTAATCCACATGGACTGGTGTTTAAACCTCTTGAGGCAGCGCAGCTACCGCGCACCTTACAAAGTGCCACCGTTGCACTGGTGAACGGTAATTTTGCCATTGCAGCCGGACTGAAACTTTCCTCTGCACTGAAACAAGAGCATCTTGATGAAAATCTGAAAAATGTGATTGCAGTGCGCAGTGAAGATGCCGATAAGCCGTTCGCCAAAGCGATTATCGGCGTCGTGCAGTCTCCTGCTTATGCCAAAGTAATTAATGATCCACAAAATATATTTAATGCCTTTCAAAAACCTGAATGGATGATAAAAGCAGAAAAGTAATCGCCGGGGGTGTCATCACCGGGATGTCACCCACAACGGTATTGAGGTTGTGATGATTGAAATAGAGAAAGTCTGCGTTGAGTTTCCTGCCGGACAGGGGCAGGTGAGCAAGGCGGTGAATGATGTTACGCTGCACATCAAAGCAGGAGAAGTTTTCGGTATTGTAGGCACCAGCGGTGCAGGTAAAAGTACATTATTACGCACACTAAATGTACTGCAACCCCCCAGCTCGGGTTATGTTAACGTTGATGGTGTAGAAATTACTGCTCTTACTGGTGGTGCCTTACGCAAGGCGCGGCAGAGAATTGGCATGATTTTTCAACACTTTAATCTCATGCATACACGTACTGTGCAACAGAATGTGGCTTTCAGCCTGAAAGCCGCCGGGTGGAGCAGCGATAAGATTGATCCTCGTGTGACAGAAATACTTGAGCTGGTCGGTTTATCTGAACGGGCTGAACATTACCCGGCACAACTGAGTGGTGGGCAAAAACAGCGCGTCGGCATCGCCCGGGCAATAGCCAATCATCCGGCGATTTTGTTATGTGATGAGCCGACGTCTGCACTGGATTTAGAAACCTCGGCAACAATATTGACGCTATTGAAACAGATCAATCAAAAGCTGGGTATCACCATCGTGTTGATTACTCATGAAATGAATGTGATTAAGCAGATTTGCGATCGTGTTGCGGTGATGTCAGCAGGTGAAGTGGTAGAGTGTGGCGACGTGTTTGATATTTTTTCTCATCCGCAACATCCTTTCACACGTCAGTTAGTCTCCCATACCCTGAATTTATCGTTACCTGAGCGTCTGCAAGAAAAAATCACCGGTGCTCTGGTAAAAATCATGTTTATAGGTCATTCAGCAGAACAACCGGTACTCTCTTCAGCCGCAGTAGAATTTGGTGTTGCGGTTAATATCCTGCACGGCAAAATTGAATATATCGGTGAACGGGCATTAGGTATTTTAGTTGTCGCAATCAGTGCTCCCGAAGCTCCGGAGAATGTGGCCCGGGCAATTACACATATTCGCGAAAATACCGCGTGGGGGGAGGTACTGAATGGATGATTTACTGGCAGATCTCACGCTGGCTTTTGGTGAGACCCTGCAGATGCTGGGTATCTCAACACTGCTGGCGATTATCGGCGGGTTACCGCTGGGTATAATGATTTTCGTGACTGATAAAAATCTTTTCTGGCAAAATCGTTTTCTCAATATCATCAGTGCGGTAGTGGTAAATATCGTCAGATCAGTACCTTTCGTTATTCTATTGGTACTGTTGCTACCGTTAACTCAGTTGTTACTCGGTAATACTATCGGGCCGATAGCCGCATCAGTCCCCCTTTCAGTGGCAGCGATTGCCTTTTATGCTCGACTGGTAGACGGCGCCTTACGGGAAGTGGATAAAGGTATTATCGAGGCAGCCGAAGCATTTGGCGCCAGTCCGATGCGTATTATCTGTACGGTATTAATTCCTGAAGCCAGCGCCGGTTTACTCCGCGGACTGACCATTACGCTGGTCAGCCTGATTGGCTATTCTGCTATGGCGGGTATCGTTGGCGGTGGCGGGGTGGGTGATCTGGCTATACGTTACGGGTATTACCGTTATGAAACTGGCGTGATGGTGGTGACGGTGATTGCACTGATTATCATGGTACAAATAGTACAAATGTTTGGTGATTATCTGGCCCGACGTGCGGATAAGAAAAGCAGACACTGAGTAGGGTATCGATGTTTTTATTAGCACAAGCTGGTGCTCTTTAAGCTATAGTAGAGGACGATTTTTGTAAGAGGGAGTGCCGATTGCAAATTCCGTATGCCAACGTTTTAGCCGGCATACGGAAAAAGGTCAACGTAATCTGCTTTCATTCATTTCATACCAAATAAGGATACCACCCTGTTTATCCAGCGTGAAAAGAGCCTCCATCGATACTTGTGTAAGATGGTCATAACCAAAAATCTGCGTTGTTAAATAAACCAGCGCAGTATTTTTTGGTTATCGGTTCTTTTTGATGATGATATCAGTATCTCTGAAGATAATTTCTGTCAGAAACTTTTCCAGTTATCATTCACATCCGCTGGCAATGCAGGCCGGGAAGCTAGCTGTCTGGTTGATGGTGTAGCGGACCGCAACTGAGGCTTTGCCGCAGAGGCGGGAGTTTGGAGAATGAACCCCGCAACCAGAGTGTTCAATGCTACCGCTTGCTCCATAAGTGAATTGGATGCCGTAGAGGCCTCCTCAACCAGCGCGGCGTTCTGCTGCGTAACATCATCCATTTGACTAACGGCCTTGTGCACTTGCTCTATACCTAACAATTGTTCCTGCGCCGCGGAAGCGATCTCGTTAACTAAATCACTCACCTGACGAATAGCATTATTCATATCGCTCATATTATTTCCAACGTCCTCAGCCTGGGCTGCGCCAGTATCAACGAATTTTATTGAGGACACGATCAAATCCCTGATTTCATGTGCCGATGTGGCTGACCGTTGAGCCAGATTACGCACTTCTCCAGCCACAACGGCGAATCCTCGCCCTTGTTCACCCGCTCTTGCGGCTTCCACGGCTGCATTGAGTGCCAGGATGTTGGTCTGGAACGCTATATTCTCAATAATAGAAATAATGTCAGTAATTTTTGCCGAGCTGGTACGTATATCAGACATCGTATTCAGCATGTCCTGTACTTTTTCTGTGTTCTGCTCAGATACCTGACAGGTAGTATGTGAAAGCTGGCTGGCAAGACGAGTGTTCTCAGCAGTCTGGCGTACAGTTTCGCTGAGTTCAGACATACTGGCAGCCGTCTGTTCCAGCGAGGCAGCTTGTTGTTCGGTACGTGAAGAAAGATCTTCATTTCCTGCTGAGATTTGGGCGGATGCGGTACTGACAGATTGCGACGATGCATTCACCAATGAGAGAGAGTTAGCAATAGTAGCGACCAGATGGTTGAATGCTTTTGCTGTTATGCCAATTTCATCGGAACGCGACGCATCAGCTCTCAGTGTCAGATCCAGATTATCACTGGCTTTTTCCATCACTGTGCGCATACCGTTTAGGTTTGTTCGTATACGACGTATCGTTTGCGCTGCCATAGTGCCTAACAGGATGATGATCAGCGCGGCGCTTGCCAGTATAGTCCAGAAAACACGCTCATAAATCCGGTCATTTTTTTCCCTGAGCTGATTGCTGATATCTACATTCAGTTTTAGTTGCTTCTGGTAACCAGCGATAAGGTCTCGTGCTGCTTGTCCCACACCATCACTGCTTTGCAGAGCATTGAGTGAAATGCTGTTATTACGGGCACGTGAGGCTTGCAGAAAAATTGGAAATCTATTTTTTAATTCTTGTAGAGTGAGAGAAGCAGCTTGCGTCATGCGCAAATCTTCATCACTGGATATGTCATTTTTAAGATAATAGCCGTTGAGTGAAGTGAGAGCATCCAACTGGTTATCAATTTCTTTCTCAACTTCAGCCTGCCGTTGATCGTTGATGGCCGTTTGATGCCGGTACATCCAGATAATAAGTTTGTTACTCCCATTGACAAGTTCGCCGAGATCGATAATCGATGGAATTGCATTGGCCTGAACATACTGAAAACGTGATTGAAAACCCGAAATAACGACGAGGGAGACAACAACTGTTGCAATAAGTGAGGCTGTGAGTAAGGAGCAAATCAGAGTTAACCTCTGAGAGATATTCATATGCTATTACACCTGTTTGGAAGTCGAAAGTGAAGTTCTGCTATCATTGTCAAGAACTGGCGGGGTAGTTATCGGCAAGTGTCGCAAATAAATCACCATAAATTTCTATAATTATGAAATTTAATGATTTTTATTCTTTTTCCATGATACGGAAATCAACACGTAAGATATTATTGCGCCAGGTTAGCAGCGATGAAGGAAGTGGGCAGGAGCCTGTTCAGCAAAACTGAGCAAAATATACCCATTAAGGTAATAATGTATCCGTTTTATCTTTAGTGACTGAGAACAGTTTGTCACGAAACGCAGTCACGGCAATGGCGCGGTTATCTGCCAGATAACGATCTTTAGCTGCGGGAGCCGAACTCTGTACTGCAATCACCTGCCACTGTGTTCCGGTGTGAAGCAATAGTGGGGAACCACTATCGCCAGGTAATGTATTGCACCGATGCCCTAAAACATCTTTTTGTGCCCAGCCCGTGATCAGGCAACGTTTGTGGGCATAAAGCGTATTGAGGTGGTCTTCAGGATAACCGGCCTGGGTGACTTCATTTTGCCGGGCTTTCAGTTCTGCCATCAGTGACGTAGCATCACCACTGAACAGAGTGACCGGTGTAATATCTTTAGGTGCTGTTTTTAAAATCACCAGACCCACATCGAATGGAGCCGCCGCTGAAGGCACAATCCAGCCATCACCGTCAGCTTTAAGTTTTTTAACCAGTTCGGGGCTTACCCAGGTCTTAATATCATGCAATGTTTCGCGCCAGCGACCTTTTCCCTGTGCGACAAAACGCAATGCAACTGCCTTATCATTGCCATGAGGAGGAACCAGTAAACAGTGACCGGCAGTGAGCGCAAGGTGAGGAGTAATCAGTGTAGCAGTGCACAAATTACCACTGGCCGTTTCGAGTTGTCCAATGGCAGACCAGGGAGAGGAGGTGGTTTCGCTGATCGATTGTCGTTGATCTTTACCGAAAAAAAGCGCTACAGTCTCAGCACGGTCACTGGAAAAGGCCGGGTTGCAAATAAACAGGCAACTGATAACAAGCAGGGATTTCAGACGCATAGCGTACTCTTTTTCTGGAATCTTATACCGGGAATATAACGATATAATGCCTGAATTAAAATAGCAGATATTAATAATAATGGGCCGCTGATTATAAATAAAAACTCACCGCCACCACACCACACAAGATCATCAGCAGAAAAATAATTTCAAATAAATAGCGACGGATCATCTGCAGTTACTCCAGAGAAAAACACCCGGATAACCGGGTGTTTATTAGCAACGATTCCTGGTAGCTTATTAAGCTTTAGGAGCAGCAGGTTTTGCTGCAGTTGCTTTTTTATGATGTTTTTTGGCAGCCTGAGCTTTCTGCTCTACTGGTTTCTTAGCCGCTTTTTTGTGATGCTTTTTAGCAGCCTGAGCTTTTTGCTCAGTAGCTTTTTTATGTTTCTTATGATGTTTTTCACCATGCTCTTTAGCCGGAGCTGAAGTGGTAGCAGCAGTTGCTGGAGCAGCGGCAGGGGCTGTAGTGGTTTCTGCTGCAAACGCGACAGAAGAAAGACCCATAGCAGTGGCTACAACCAGAGCAAATAATTTTTTCATCGTAAAACCCTCTAAGCTAAGTTTAATTATCAGCCCACTGCGGGGCCGGTGAAATTACTATATGAGAAGTGATACGCGCTTTCAGTGAGTGATTGGTATCGCAATGTAACCGTTTGTACAATGCCGGATAATCAGAACTTACAGATATCGGTTCTCCAGATGCTGACGATACCAATGTGGATTTAATGCTTCACCGGTGGCTTGCTGAATGAGTGATGCGGTAGAAAAACGACTACCATGCTGCCAGATATGTTGATGTAACCAGTCAAATACAGGCTGGAGATCCCCGTCGGCCAAAGAGGAGGTGAGATTCGGCAGTGCTTGATTCATCGCCTGATAAAGTTGTGCGGCATACATTGCTCCCAGTGTATAGGTGGGAAAATAACCGAAGGATCCATCAGTCCAGTGGATATCCTGCATACACCCATCACGATAATTACCTCTGGTATCAATACTTAATAACGCCTGCATCGTTTCCTGCCACAGTGCAGGGATATCGTCTACTTCAATATCACCCTCGATTAGCGCTTTTTCTATTTCATAGCGCACGATAATATGAGCAGGGTAGCTCACCTCATCAGCATCCACCCGAATAAGTCCGGGTTGTACTCGTTGATTAAGGGCAAGAAAGTTTGCTGGCTGCCAGGCTGCATGCTCACCAAACTGCTGGCGAACAGAGGGTAAAACTAATGATAAAAATGCCTCACTACGACCTAATTGTTTTTCGAAAAATAGACTTTGTGACTCATGAATTGCCGTCGAGCGTGCCTGACCGAGCGGTTGACTGATCCATTGTTTGGGTAAGTTTTGTTCATAGCGTGCATGACCCGTTTCGTGAATGACTCCCATCATAGCGCTGATGAATTCATCCTGCCTGTAGCGGGTTGTAATCCGCACATCATCGGGCACACCACCACAAAAAGGATGAGCACTAACATCCAGCCGGCCGGAGTTAAAATCAAATTTCAGTAATGACATGATGTCGAGACTTAATTTTTTTTGTGCGGCGATATCGAAAGGCCCCTCTGGCACAATCACTGTTCGTTGCCCCTGTTTTACCATTGCTTTTTCTATCAACTCAGGTAACCAGCTTTTTATATCCGCAAATAATATGTCCAGCGTGCTACTGGTCATTCCGGGTTCATACTTTGCCAGCAGTGCATCGTAAGCTGAACATCCACTGGCCTCAGCGTAGATTCGGGCTTCCTCACGGCTTATTTTTACTACTTCACGTAAGTTTTCTGCGAAACCATGCCAGTCATTCGCCGGCCTTTGTTTTCGCCAGGCCTGCTCACAACGAGCTCCGGCAAGGGTTTTGGCCTCAACTAATGTGGCAGGCAACAGCGCTGATTTTTGCCATACACGCTCCATTTCCACTAGATTCGCCTGCTGTTCTTCAGATAACGATTCCATTTTGGCGTCACGTAACCAGCTGGCGATTTGTTTATCCGTAAGCAGCATATGTCTGTAGAGATCAAGTTCAGTGATTGCTTCACTACGCGCCTTTCCACCGCCAGCTGGCATCATTGTCATACTGTCCCAACTGGCCATAGCCAGCAGATGGTCTAAATGGTGCAAACGGGTAAACGTGGCTGTCAATTGCTGGTATGCCTGGCTCATTCTGTTACCTCTGAAATCATCAAAATATTCACGCTGCCCGGGAACAAGGCCAGCCGAAACTCACGCTGGCACCGCCTTCCGGACTGCTACTGATCACAACTTCACCGTGAAATGCGTGGGCAATAGAGTGCACTATCGCCAGTCCTAACCCGCAGCCACCGGTTGCACGATCTCTACTGGGATCAAGCCGTACAAACGGTTCAAATACTCGCTGGCGTTCCTGCGGAGGAATACCTGGCCCATCATCATCAACCTGCAGGTAGAGCATGGTTTCCGATACGACTACTTTTACCCTTAATTGCCGTTGAGCATAACGCAGGGCGTTATTGACCAGATTATCCAGTACCCGTTCCAGTAAGCGTTTATCGGTGTTGATATCAGGCAACTGTTGTGGCATTTCGAGCAGAATAGTTTTATCCGGGTTAATATAACGAATATCGTCAATGCGTTCAGTCAGCCAGTCACGCAGGTTGACGGACTGGTGTTGCAACGACACTTCCGGTCTGTCAAGACGAGCATAAGTGAGTAATTCTTCAATCAGTTCTTCTAATTGACTGATATCCCGGTTAAATGCTGCGGCTTCATTTTCAGAGAGATTATCACTCATCTCCAGACGATAGCGTAAACGCACCAGCGGTGTTCTGAGTTCATGAGCCACACCATCGATCAGCTGTTTTTTACTGAGCACCAGAGCGTGGATATTGTCTGCCATTTGATTAAAAGCGACACCGAGCCGCAGCAGGCTGGAGGCATTATCAAAATGAACACGTTCATCAAGGTGTCCTTGCCCAAAACGTTGTGCGGCAGACTCAAGGCGTAACATCTCTTTCCAGTGGGGGCGCATCCAGATAAATACCGGGAAGGCGAGGGAGATACCAATAAAAGCCAGCAACGCAATATCAAACAGACGCATTTCATGCAGAAAAAAGAGGTAGGGGATCGGGCCAACAGCCAGAACATAGTGACTGCGTGGAATATGCTGAATGAAGGTATATTGATCATCGAGTGTAACGATCTCTCCCGCTTTTAAACGCCGCAAGGCATCGTTCCCTAACGGATATTTGTTCATTGGCTCAATATGTAATTTGAAAGAGAGGTTTAACCCCATGTTATCAATGGTTTTATTCCAGTCACGTGGTGGAATTTCACGTAACTCACTCCGTATCAAGTAGAGAGAACTTTTCATCAGGTCATCCATCGACTGCCGACCCGCCCGCTCGGCAGTAAATTTATATACCAGCCCGACCAGCATCGCCATGACCAAAAAACAGACAAACAATAACAAATAAAATTGAATAAAAAGCTTTTTCATACTTTATCCCACGCATGGGGAGCGAAAAGATAACCTTTATTACGGATCGTTTTAATACGGTAAGGTTCAGTCGCGTTATCCAGCAACTTTTTGCGTAAGCGGGAAATCGCTACATCAATACTGCGGTCCATACCGTCATAGCTGACACCTCGCAGGCTCATCAGTAATGCATCGCGGTTAAGAATTTTTCCGGCATGTGTAGCCAGCTCCCAGAGTAAATCAAAATCGGCAGTAGAGAGCACAACGCTTTGTTCATCGAGCTGCACGTCACGATTGATCGGATCGATCAGTAAAGCTCCAAATCGCAATGTATTCTGAGGCCGGGTAGGGGCAAGAACTTCTTCGGTCAGCTGACCACTAACAGCCTGGCGTAGATGGAGTCGTAAGCGTGCCAGTAATACGGCAGGGGGAGTAGTTTTAAGAATATAGTCATTAGCCCCCATTTCCAGTGACAATATATGATTCATGTCGCTATCAAGAGAGGTGAGTAAAACAATCGGACCATTCCATTGGCCGGTGCTGCGTAAGTCACGACACAACGTCATGCCATCTTTCCCTGGCAACATGATATCAAGCATCACAAGATCAGGATTTTCGGCATAAATAGTTGCCTCTGCGCGGTCACCACGGCTTTCTACCATCACATGAATATCGTGTTTTTTTAGATAGCCAGCAATTAATTCACCCACTTCCGGGTCATCTTCTACAAATACAATTTTATTCATCGTGCCTACGTTGCAGATCAAGCCTGTTGCGTTTTTTTTTGGGCGTATTGCTTATTATATAACCTTAGTGCTAAACAACCGCACTAGTTTAGCGTAGATTGTGCGACCTTATCAGTATGAAATATTTTAATGATGCACATTATAAAAATTCATTGAGGTTATAACTTGTTAATTAATAACAAAAAAAATGAAAAAACCATGGTCTGTTTTGATTATATTGACTTGCTGAGTGCATCCTGTAAAAAACACTGGCGTTTTATCGATGCCATAAACAGTGTAGTTCCGCTGCCAGGCATGAAGACCAGAAAGCTAACGTCGCCATCACCAGGACATGTTCAGGAAAATCTCAATGCCCAGGCGTTGCAGGTCATTTCGCCCGAAATGAGTGATGAGATCAATATGGTGCGGTTGATTGAACTGGCTGTACGTCATCAGCTCAACTGTTTTGAGATCCAATTACCTTACGATCTTGAAGAGCACCAATTACAGCGGATAATTCAAACGTCATCCCTGTCGGTTAGTCTTACTCAACAGCGTGATCGTCTGTATGTTGAGGTCTTTTCCGGCCGATGCTGAGTTAAGGTGGCGTAATTAAAAGCAGCGAGTCCTGAATCGACTCACACCGAATCTCTCTACACTGATTAATGTTACCTGTATCATCTTACTTCATGCACTCTGAATAATTGAGTATCTAACGGCGGTATGCCAATACGTCACTCCTCTCAGTTCCTTACCATTTTATGAAGCTCTCCGCCCTTTCTGTTTGCTTGCATCAGGGCGTCAATGTTGGGGTCCGCCTGGAAAATGCACGTCAGAAGAACATCATCATCCGGCACAACCAGCAAGCGTTCTTTTTCTTCACTACTGAGTATTTGTCTCCGTGGCATAGATGCTTCCCCTGCATATCCTGGCAGTAAAAATAAATTCAACCTGAAAGGCAGCTGTGTATCAGGAGCTGACTTTCAGAAACTGATAAATATAGGCCTTTGCATCCTGGATAGAAGACAATATCATGTCCTTATCAATTGTGTCTCCCAGGCGCACACCGGCATCATGTAGTGGATCACAAAATCAGGACACCGGAATAACCTGCCTCCACTTTTCTTCATGCAAACAAGGCGGTAAACCACCGTTGTTCGTATGAGGGCGATAAACGTTGTAATAACTATTTATCCACTGGTTTATATCGCGTA
>DWRH01000011.1:0-70940 GCA_022318365.1 Anthoptus insignis
CCGTCTGATGTTACCTGCCTGGCTCGGCGCGGGAGCCGCCCTGCAAACAGCGATGGAAGATGGTCATCAGGATCAGCTGGAAGCCATGTGTAGAAACTGGCCATTTTTCTCTACCCGCCTGGGCATGCTGGAAATGGTCTTCTCCAAAGCTGACCTCTGGCTGGCGGAATATTATGATCAGCGGTTAGTCGAACCGACGCTCTGGGCGTTAGGTAAACAGCTACGGGATCAATTAGATGCTGATATCAAAACGATACTGACTATCGCTAATGATACGCATCTGATGGAAGATCAGCCCTGGATTGCGGAATCCATCGCATTGCGTAATGTTTATACTGATCCATTAAACGTTTTACAGGCTGAATTACTGTTCCGCTCTCGTCAGGCTGAAGAGCAAGGAAAAGAACCTGATGCCAATGTTGAGCAGGCATTGATGGTCACCATCGCTGGCGTAGCGGCGGGAATGCGTAATACCGGTTAATTGAAGAGGGGGGGATTACCCCCCCTTCTATCAACCACTTTTCTCACCCAACATATATTCCCTGTTAATCCCCACACCGGCGACAAAGTCAGGATCGTGAGACACCAGCAGTAACGTACCGGGATAATCTGCCAGTACCTGAGTTAATAGCTGGCGCGAAGCATGGTCGAGGTGATTGTCTGGCTCATCAAGCAACAAGAAAGAGTCAGAATGGATAAAAAGAGCCAGTAAACGCAGGCGAGTGAGTTGTCCTCCACTTAACGTATCGACAGAAGGATGGGTATCGACAGCCAGCCCGGCTTCGCTCAGCAGAGCAACAAGATCACCCCGGACACCCCAGCGCTCAGCCAGCAAATCAAAATCACGCACTTCGATACTACCCTTCTCAATGCGTTCGAGCGCCCGCAGCTGTTCTCCCCAGCCAATGAAATCGGCCACGCTACACGCTTCCGGCGGTGCCAACTGAGACAACAAGCCAAGAGAGGTAAACCACTCAATAGCCCCCTCGACCGGATGCCGCTGACCTGCCAGCAACTCGAGCAACAGGCTCTTACCGATACCATTACGACCCATCAGAGTGCAACCTGCCACAGGCAGCGTAAAGTTAAGTGAGACCAGGCAGTCGCCGAAAGGTAACGTCAACTGTTTGATACTGCATGCAATATTTGTCATCTTTACGCCCTTATACCGTTGTCAGAGCAACAGGTCAGTAGCCAGGCCAACGACAGGGACGCCTATCTGCGGATCGCAAAAAAATAAAAGAAGTCAGCATCAACCTGTCACGATAGAAAACACCCAGGCTCCCGGGAGGGAGATTAAAAATCGGGTGCAGACAAGTTAAATGCGCATTGGAGGAATACTCTTACAGAAGCCAGGCTGATAGGGTAATGCCAGGACGCAATAAATGTCAATCTGCGCCCTGAGTGGCAGGTAATACTTTCAGAAATGTTGCTACTGCTGTCATTCACAAACACATCACAACAATAAAAGCCAACATATCCCGGTGCAGAAGCAGAGTGCACATAAACTCTGGCTTCCGGCTTATCTATATAGACTGCTGTTGTCATAGACTTCTGTCGTCCTGTACAGAAGCATAATCATGCTACCGCAGGAATCGGGCGTACCCCCAGCGTATGACAAATGGCATAGCTCATTTCTGCCCGGTTAAGGGTATAAAAATGGAAATCTTTCACCCCTTCACGGCTGAGTATTTTCACCATGTCCATGGCGATATTCGCTCCGACCATCATGCGCGTTTCTGCATCGTTATCCAGCCCGTCAAACATTGCCGTCATCCAGCCGGGAACACGCACATTCGTCATCGTAGCAAAACGCTGTAGCTGTTTAAAATTTGATACAGGCAGGATACCCGGAACAATTTCAACATCAATGCCCGCGGTGACACAACGATCGCGAAATCTCAGGTAGTTTTCGATATCAAAGAAAAATTGCGTGATAGCCCGGTTCGCGCCAGCCTCTATCTTACGCCTCAGATTAATTAAATCAGCCTGTGAACTCTTCGCTTCGGGATGAACTTCAGGATAAGCTGCCACGGAGATATCAAAATCACCGACCTCTTTCAGCAAGCTGACCAGATCCGCACCATACATTTCTGGCCTTCCACCATCCGGAGGAAGATCACCACGTAGAGCAACGATATGACGAATACCATTATTCCAGTAATCCTGTGCAATAGAACGCAACTCTTCACGCGAGGCATCAATACAGGTGAGATGAGGTGCAGCCTCTAATCCGGTACGATCTTTAATGGCTTTAATAATACTGTGGGTTCTGTCGCGTTCACCGGAGTTAGCACCGTAGGTGACCGAAACAAATTTCGGACGTAAACTGCTCAGACGGTCAATCGACTTCCACAACGTAGTTTCCATCTCACTGGTACGGGGGGGGAAAAATTCAAAAGAGACATTAAATTGCCCACCCAGCTCCGCCAGATTTTGATTCAGAGCTTCATGCTGATTAGCGTGGAAAAAACTCATATCGATTTACCTCATCATTCACCGATCACAATGACAGCAACCATTGTGCATCTATACGTTTAGACGTCCAGACATTCAAAATGGCCTAATCGTCAGACACAGTCAATTGATTATTGGTTAACAGACATGATATCTCTTCATCAAACATGAAAAAAATTCATTTACCATCACTATCAGCGTTGTGGACTTGGTCAGTAGACACGCTATAGCAGTTGCGCCAGACGGTTCAAATCTGATTGAATCGCTCCGGCTGTCACATCGCGCCCGGCTCCCGGCCCGCGGATGACCAGTGGATTATCACGATACCAACGGCTTTCGATGGCAAAAACATTATCGCAGGGCAATAATGCAGCCAGAGGGTTTCCCTCACGCACCGCTTCGACTGCCACGCGTGCTTTATTTTCCTGGGCATCAAAACGGGCAACATAACGTAACACCAGGCCTTGCTCCCGCGCGTCTTCAAAACGCTGTTGCATCATGTCATTCAGCTCACTGGCATTCTCAAAAAAGTCATCCAGCGATCCTTTATCCTCTTCTGCCACTTTCGGTACCAGAGATTCGACACGAACCTGTCCGGGTTCAATGTCATACCCTGCCTCACGTGCCAGAATGACTAATTTTCGCACCACATCCTGACCAGACAGATCAACTCTGGGGTCAGGTTCGGTCAATCCCTGCTGCCAGGCCTGTTCAACCAGTTCACTGAACGGCGTTATTCCATCATATTGCAGGAATAACCAGGAGAGAGTACCGGAGAAAATACCGCTGATTGACAAAATAACATCCCCGCTCTCCTGTAAATCACGTACGGTGTGATTCACAGGTAACCCCGCGCCTACCGTGGCATTATACAACCAGTGTCGCCCGGTTTTAGCGAAGGCATCCCGAATCTGTCGGTACTGTTTGCCATCAGATGCTCCTGCCAGTTTGTTAGCACTGACAATATGGAAACCATGACTGGCAAAATCCAGATAAAAATCCGTCAGTGATTCACTGGCGGTTACATCCAGTATGACAAAATCGTCGAAAGGGTGGCTCTGCATCCATGAAAACAGGATGTGATCGTCACGTTCTCCGGCATGCTGTGTAAACGCCATCAATGCCTGGCTGGCATCAATGCCGTCATGATTCAACAATGTACGTTTGCTATCAGCAATACCAGCCAGAACAAATTCACATCCAGTACGTGCCGACAAGGTTTTCTGTTCACGGGCAAACAATTCCAGCCAGCGTGAACCGATATTACCTTTACCAAAAAGCATCAGGCCTATCTGTTTTTTGGCACTGAATAATGACTGGTGCAAACCACGAATAATATTTTCCGTTGGACCAGAACGCAGAACCGCCACCAGACTTATCGCCTCTTCAGACTGCCAGATAAATTCGACGGGCTGCGCTTTTAACTGCTGCCAGAATCGATGGCTATGCAGCGGATTACGGCACACTCCCGCGCCAACCATCGCCACCAGGGCCAGTCCATCGCGTTTGACACAGGTTACCGGCAACCTCGCGGTAGTCAGGCATTTTTCTGCACTATCAATCAGTTCCGCCGTAAAACAGAATTGCAGCAAATGACGATCAGCATGAATTCCGGTAGCCAAAGGACGTAATTGTGCACGTTGCAGCAGATGTTCTGCTTCATTATGTAGCGTGGCGAAATCCTCGCCAGGAGGAACTGAAACTTCGAGCAGATAAACATCATCATGGCTGGTGACAATTCTCGCACCATTACCAGATGCCAGTATGCGTTCAATACGTGTCACCCCGTGATCAGGCTGGTAACTGCAGCGTAACTCCAGATCAATACCGCTTCCGGCGACGGGCTGTAACGTACGGGAGTGAAGCACAGGTGCGGCGAGACGTGCCAGTTCACTGGCCTCATCAAGACGTAACAATGGCAACAGGCAGGCATCAGTGACGGTGCGTGGATCAGCACTGTAAACCCCCGCTACATCACTCCAGATAGTGACCCGCGATACCTCGGCCAGAGCACCAATTTGGGTAGCGGAATAATCGCTGCCATTGCGCCCTAATAACACTGCCTCTCCCGCCTGATTGCGACAGATAAACCCGGTAATGATCAAACGACTCTCTGCATAATGCTGCATCTGTAGTTGCAATCCCGGGCGCGACAACCCCTCGTCAATCTGCGGTTGCGCAGCGCGCTCTGCGTAAAGGAAATCTCGCGCATCTAACCAGTGCGAAGACAAACCACGCTCACTAAGTAGAACAGCCATCAAACGTGCTGACCAAATCTCACCCTGTCCAACTACCTCAGCATAAATAGCATCACTGCAGGGCAGATCGATAAGTGTCGCAATTTTTTCGAGAGAATGAACCAGCCACTGTTTCATCTCTTGCGCAGCATCAGCGGAAAGCAGACTCTCTATCAGGGCTATCTGATAACGGCGCAGTTCCTGCTGTACCTGATAGGCAGCTAGCCGATCATGCTGACTGAGTGTAATCCAACTGATAAGCTGATTAGTTGTACTCCCCGCAGCAGAAACCACCATCAAATCACCAGGATGACTTTGATCAGCCATAATCTGTGCTACTCGTTGATAACCAGCTGCATCAGCCAGGCTACTGCCACCAAATTTATGTAGCTTTCGTTCGTGTGCAACACCTACAGGCTGACGCATTTTACCTCCTGGTGATCGCCTGGAATGCCTGTTCCAGGTCAGCAATTAAGTCATCGTGATCTTCAATACCGGTCGAAATTCGCAGTAGCGTTTCCGATATTCCCGCTGCCGCACGGGCTTCTGCCGTCATCCCGGCGTGGGTCATGGTCGCAGTGTGGGAAATCAAACTTTCCACCCCTCCCAATGATTCTGCCAGCGTAAATAATTGCAATGACTTTAGAAATTTACGAATAACCGGTTCATCTCCGTCCAGTTCAAAGCTAAGCATAGCGCCGAAACCACGCTGCTGTTTCAGAGCAATAGCGTGACCACTGTTATCTGGCAGGGAAGGATGATACAACTTTTTGACTAAGGGTTGCTGACGCAAATAGTCGACGATTGCCAGCGCATTACGTTGCGCGGCCGCCATTCTCGGTACCAGTGTCCGTAAACCACGTAATAACAGATAGCTGTCAAATGCCGCCCCGGTGACACCAATATTATTGGCCCACCATGCCAGTTCAGTAACCAATGCCGGATCTTTGGCAATCACTGCTCCGGCAAGCACGTCAGAATGCCCATTGAGATATTTAGTACAGGAATGCACCACCAAATCTGCACCCAATGCCAGAGGGTTCTGCAACGCCGGGCTTAAAAAGGTGTTATCCACCACACTCAGTGCCCCAGCCAGGCGCGTTGCCTGACAAATCGCTGCGATATCTACCACACGCAATAAAGGATTGCTGGGCGTTTCGATCAGGACCAGTTTCGGTTTTTCCGCCAGTGCCCGTTCAACGGCAGCCAAATCACCCTGATCCACAAACTGTACACGGTAAGCCCCACGTTTTGCCAGACTATCGAATAAACGGTGACTCCCTCCGTAACAGTCATGGGGAGCGATAAGCAAATCTCCCGGACGCAGAAATACAGTACAGAGCAGATGGATAGCGGCCATCCCGGTATTGGTCATCACAGCACCTGCACCACCTTCCAGCTCAGCCAGTGCGCGTTGAACAACGTCACGAGTAGGATTGCCCCGACGAGAATAATCATGAGCTCTTGGCTGGTTAAAATCCGTGAAGTTGTAAGTACTGGAAAGGGAAATCGGTGGTACTACGCAACCATACTGCTCATCATCATTCAAACCGCTGCGTACTGAGATAGTGGCCTGTTTGCGGGTCATGGTGAGTTTCCTGATAGAGTGAATGTTCATCCAGCATAACAGTGCTATTTTAGACGTCAACACATCCAGACATCTAAATGTCTTAACGTGTAGATTGAGACTAACAACAATAACCGCTACTATTGTGCTGTAATCGCCAGCAAAGGTGACTCTTCATCATCTGGTATACGGTGAAACAAGTCGTGGCAGACTTAGTTTAGCACTCTGGTATTTTTTATGATCATTAAGGTATCTCATGGCTGAATGGAACGGTGAATATATCAGCCCTTACGCTGAACACGGTAAAAAAAGCGAGCAGGTAAAAAAAATAACGGTATCTATCCCGTTGAAAGTTTTGAAAATATTGACTGACGAACGTACCCGCCGTCAGGTTAATAATCTGCGACATGCAACAAACAGTGAATTGCTTTGTGAAGCATTTCTACATGCTTTTACCGGACAACCTCTACCGGATGATGTTGATTTGCGCAAAGAGCGCAGTGATGAAATCCCCGAAGAGGCAAAAGAGATTATGCGGGCAATGGGCGTTGATCCTGATACCTGGGAGTATTAATCCCCGCTTTTTCCGTCTGTCAGCGTATTTTCACGGATGAACAGCATAAAAAAACCCAGCCTTGGCTGGGTTTCTCATTACACCTGAAACAGTGGCTGTTTCACATGCAGGATTACTTACTACCAGGCAGGCTGAAACGCTTATTGAAGCGGTCAACACGTCCGCCACTCGCGACGTCACGCTGCTTACCAGTATAGAACGGATGGCATTTACCACACACGTCCAGATTCAGATCATGTCCAACAGTAGAACGAACTTTAATCTCGTTACCACAAGAACATTTTGCAGTGACTTCTGCATAAGCAGGATGAATATCTTTTTTCATGGGAAACCTCAGTTAAGGCCGTGTCGCTCTCCCGTGCCAGGACTATGCCTGCACCGGTACCACACGAAAATTAAAATGGAAATGATGGTAGCGCAAATGATGCACTACGGCGGCGAACTATACAGAAACTCTGCAAGTCCCGCAATTGGATCCGCACTTAACGGACAACACAGTGTACACTATTCTCGCCACTACTTCATCTGGAAGAAAAAATGACCGTTGTCCAGGTTGCCCTGCCTGTTCCTTTAGCACGTTGTTTTGATTACCTCGTTCCTGCGTCGGTGACCACGATTAAGCCAGGGACCAGAGTACGCGTCCCTTTTGGAAAACGTCAGGCAATTGGCATTGTGGTCGGTACAGCGAACAGCGAACTCTCAGGCGAACAGTTAAAAACAGTGCTCGAAGTACTGGATGATACGCCCCTCTATACCCAGGCGCTGTGGCACATTTTATTATGGGCAGCAGAATATTATCACTACCCTTTGGGCGAGATATTATTTCATGCCTTACCTGTGCTGCTGCGTCAGGGAAAACCGGCCCACACAGCCGCGATCTCTCTCTGGCACATCACGCCGCTGGGGGAAGCAACCCCATCCGAAACACTAAAACGAGCACCAAAACAACAGCAAGCCCTGGCGTTGTTGAAACAACAGCCTCTATCCCGTCAGGCTATCAGTGAACATCATCTTACCGAAGCGCCTTTTCAGGCGCTGCAGGCAAAAGAATTATGCTCTGTCCACTCGGTTCATCCGAAACACCATGACTGGCGCCCTGCGTTTCGTATGGCCGAAGACCGACTGCGTCTGAATACTGAACAGGCAACGGCCGTAGGGGCTATTCGCAGTGAAGATGACCATTTTGTTACCTGGTTGTTAGCAGGTATTACCGGCTCTGGTAAAACTGAAGTCTATCTCAGTGTGCTGGAAAACATTCTTTCTCGTGGACGGCAAGCGCTGGTTCTGGTGCCTGAGATTGGGCTAACACCACAAACTATCTCACGTTTTCGTGCACGTTTTAATGTGCCGGTAGATGTGCTTCATTCGGCACTGAACGACAGTGAACGGTTGGCGGTGTGGATACGTGCAAAACAGAATGAAACCGCGATTATTATCGGTACCCGCTCTGCCATCTTCACCCCATTTGCTGATCTTGGTCTCATTATTATCGATGAAGAACACGATAATTCTTATAAACAACAGGATGGATGGCGCTATCAGGCCCGGGATCTTGCCATCTTTCGCGCACATCAGGAACATATTCCGGTTGTGCTGGGATCAGCCACACCATCACTGGAAACACTACATAATGTTCAACGCGGAAAATACCGGCAACTCTCATTGAATAAGCGTGCCGGCAATGCACAACAGGCCAGCCAGCAGTTAGTTGATCTAAAAGGTGTCCGATTACAGGGAGCACTTTCCCCTCAGCTAATCAAAACAGTTAAGCAGCATCTTCAGGCAGAAAATCAGGTCTTACTGTTTCTCAATCGACGTGGCTTTGCACCAGCGTTGCTGTGCCATGAATGCGGCTGGATTGCAGAATGTCAACGTTGTGAACGCTACTACACACTGCATCAACATCAGCACCAACTGCGTTGCCATCATTGTGACAGCCAACGGCCAGTACCCGGACAATGTCCGGTATGCGGTTCAACGCATCTGGTCCCGGTTGGCACAGGGACGGAACAACTGGAATCACAGCTCGCCACGTTATTCCCCGATGTGCCAATTTCACGCATTGACAGGGATACCACGCGCCGTAAAGGCGCACTGGAACAACATCTGGCAGATGTCCATCAGGGTGGAAAACGACTTCTGGTGGGTACACAAATGCTGGCTAAAGGCCATCACTTCCCTGATGTGACTCTGGTCGCCTTACTGGATGTAGATGGTGCGCTTTTTTCTGCTGATTTCCGCGCCGCAGAAAGGTTCGCGCAACTGTATACGCAAGTTGCCGGACGCGCGGGACGCGCCGGAAAACCGGGTGAAGTTCTGTTGCAGACTCACCACCCGGAACATCCGCTATTGCAGACATTGTTGCACAAGGGATACCACGATTTTGCTCAACAGGCCTTAGAAGAACGGCAACATGTTCTGCTTCCTCCCTTTACCAGTCATGCACTGTTCCGTTCAGAAGATCATGATAATCAACAGTCATTGCATTTTTTACAACAACTTCGCCAACACATTGAATCATACCGGGAACAGGACTCAACATTATGGATAATGGGCCCGGTACCTGCTTTACAACCCAAACGCGGCGGCCGCTATCGCTGGCAGCTGTTATTACAACACCCTTCACGTGCCGGGTTACAGCACGCTCTTAAACAGATCGTGCCCACAATAGATTCATTACCACTGTCACGAAAAGTAAGATGGACACTGGATATAGATCCAACCGAAGGTTAATCCTCTACCGTTCAGTTCACGGCATTGAGCATGATACCGTGAGAATAATTCATCAAGAACAGTGATTATTATTCCACGCTATGCTGCGCTCTAAATGCGGATAATGAGCTACTGACATATATTTTTCATGGTTAACCATAACAAAGCTATTTTTAATTTTCAGTAAAATTAGGAATCTATTTCCAGTATCTTCTAATAAAAACACCATTAACACTTAAATATAAGAGAATTAATTTATATTTTCTCATCCAACTTACAGATTATGGTAATAGATTTCATTCAATTTTTTTGAATAAGTGTTGCAAATAGTTAACGTATCTAGTTTTGTGAAAATTAGATATTCTTTTCGCATACAACAAAGTTGGTTGTTGTACACGAAAATTATTAAGGAAAATGGCATGAAAAAAATAAGCGCATTCATTTTATCAGCAAGCATAAGTTTCATTTCTTTTGGTAGCTTAGCTCAAAATATTACTGTCAGAGCATCGACAATTGACTCAGCTGAAGCACTCATAGCAGAGCAGGCAAAGAAACTACATGCAGATTATAAAATCATTGCCACACTGGATAAAAATGGTGTCTATATGGTTGCTAAGATAATCAATTAATACCTGATGACATTATACTGATTAAGAGATGATATAATTTAAATATGGAAATTAAAATGAATCATAAACAAAAAATTAAAGCAGGAATAGTAAGTGCATTAATCATAAGTTTTTCCGCGTTTTCATCTGGAAACAAACCTGATGATTTTTCAGCAACCTCTGATGCAAATGCAGAGCAACGTATCAATAAAACGTTGAAAGAGTTCAGGGAAGAACGTAAAACCGTAGAGAAAAATCTGAGAAATTTTGATGATCTTGATTTTAATGTTTATAGCCATCAAAAATGGGATGAAATGGACAGAAGTCACTCCCATGACATCATTGTTCACTATCCCGATGGAACAGTAACTCATGGTCTGCAAGAGCATCTTGAACGTTCGAAAAAAATATTTTCATTTGCTCCAGATACTGAAAATCCTATTCATCATGTGCGTATCGGACAGGGGAATTACACCGCGGTAACTGGCGTATGGAGAGGTACCTTTACTCAACCGATGGTACTGTCTGACGGTAAAGTTATTCAGCCTAACGGTAAACGTTTTGAAATAGAAATGGCAACTATAGCTCGCTGGAATGAAAAAGGGACTATGGATGAAGAGTGGCTATTTTATGATGACTATACTTTTATGAAACAACTCGGCTTGCTAAAATAGCATCCCTCGTCACAGAAGAGAATTTTTTAATCATTCATGATTTTTATGTCTACCCTAAAAAATTAATTATTAAATTAAGGCCTGCTTTTATATTCGGCAGGCTCTTATTTTTAACAAAATAAAATTAGCCACCCAAATTAATATCATATTTTTCGTTTATTTAAAATAAAAATTGGTTTTATTTTAAATCTTGTCAAAAATTAATTCAATAAATACCATAATCCATATCTGATAGTATTTATCTGTTTCAAAAGAGTAAGACTGGTCACCAGGATATTAGCGATGAAATGTGAGAACATTAATTACCGTTTTCACAACCTACCACAAGGTATTGCTTTCACAAAAATCCATTTTTATAAATTGCGGCATGGCTTCAGAAAATAAGTTTTTATCCTGTTTTTTGATGTAATCAATTCTCTCTCTTACCTTCTCCTGAGTAATATCCCGAATAATATCCGAACTTAATCTCATATAAAATCACACAGGAGAACAATATTGACTTATAACTCAAAGCGTTACAGCGCTACAATGAAAGATGTAGCTGAACAGGCTGGTGTATCAACGGCCACGGTTTCACGCGCCCTGATGAATCCGGAAAAAGTTGCCTCCGTGACGCGTCATAAAGTACAACAAGCCGCGTCTCAGGTTGGTTATATCTCGCCACTTTCACTACGCCAGCAAAAGAAAATAGTCACTCATACGCTGTTAATTATTGTGCCGGACAGTAGTGATCCTGCCTGTTCAAGAATCATTAAAGGAATAGAAACTGCGGCGCTAGCACTACAGTATCGAATACTGATTATCAATACCTCTCCGGAAAGTGACAAAAACACATCCTGTTTTACCCATCCTGTTATCCATCAGGTAGATGGTATTTTGCTGCTGGGACCTGAACTACCCACCGATTTTGTTATCACAACCGGAGCAATTTATCCTCCGGTCGTCATCGTCAATCACTTTGCGCCACATTCAGGCTTACCCGCTGTACACACTGATAATCTGACCGCCGCGTTCAATGCGGTCAGCCATCTCCTGACCCTGGGGCATCGCCGCATTGCCTGCCTTGCCGGGCCTCAACAACTTTTACACTATCGTTATCGTTTACAGGGATATATTCAGGCTATGCAACGTTATAGTGTTGAGATCAATCCTCGCTATATTGCGCGTTGTGATTTTTCCTTTTATTCCGGTCAGGAAGCCTTACGTACGCTGATGGCTCTGCCTGTACCTCCCAGCGCACTCTTTTGCCACAGTGATAATCTCGCTTTAGGTGTAATAAATGAAGCAAAACGTTTGGGTATCCGTATCCCGGAGGAACTCTCGCTAATGGGCTTTGATAACAGTGAATCAGGGGAGTACAGTGATCCACCGCTCACGACTATGGCATCCCCTTACGTCGATATAGGCCACTACGCGGTACAGCTGTTAGTTGATCAGATTTCTGGTAAAAGACCCGCTTCAGGATCACACCTTCTGGAGGTAGAACTGATCATCAGAGGTTCCACTGCTTCAATCAACACTATCTGAAAGACTATTAAACCGAAGAGAAGTCAGGATACCCATTGCGGAATGATAAAACAGGGTAGACGAGAGTACCCTTGAATTGTCTTATAAAATTGAGAGGGAAAATGCTCTACGCATTAATTAATTTTTATAATTATCCACCGCTAAGGTGTAGATCACTGCTGGTCAAACATTCAACCCTTGAGTAACATAGGGCCATATCAGCCGGATGACTTATAACAGGTTTACTCTGGTTATTTTTTACCCCATAAGTAGCGAAGTTACAGTGGCACAAAGAGATTATGTCGGGCGTAGTCGCTCAAACACGACACCACGTAAAAAGAGTAATACACGTGGCAAAAAAAAGGGCAGTAACACCAGCGGCGTACCTAAAGTGATGTTCGCTCTGGCTGTTGCCGCACTGTTTACTTTTATTGGTGGATTATGGTTTCTGGCTCATCATAAAAAAGAGGAAGCATTGATCATTCCCAACCATAAACCGATAGGTAATGGTTTACCTCCCAAACCTGAAGAACGCTGGCGTTATATCAAAGAACTGGAAAATCGTCAGATTGGTGTTACCTCACCACGGGAACCTTCCGCCGGAGAGAACGGTAATGCACAAACGCCACTAACCGATGAACAGCGCCAGCTGCTGGCACAAATGCAGGCTGATATGCGCCAGCAGCCTACTCAGCTTAGTGAAGTGCCATGGAATGGACAGACATCCCCACAACACCAACAACTCATGCAACGCCAGCAGCAAACGGCTCCAGCCACAATCCCCTCGTCACCTGCGACGCCTTCTCGTCCGGCAGTGACGTCAACTGAACCCAATGTAACGGCACAGAGCCGGCCTCAAGCTACACCAAAACCTGAGAATAAACCCAGGGAAGAGATTAAAGAACCACCCGTTTCACGCTGGCTGGTACAGTGTGGTTCGTTTAAAAATAATGATCAGGCCGAATCAATTCGTGCGCAGTTAGCCTTCGAGGGTTTTGAAAGCCGGATAGCCTCAGCTGAAGGCTGGAAAAGGGTTATCATAGGTCCGTTTAACAGCAGGGCTTCAGCCGATAGCACCCTCAAATCACTACGCAACGCCGGGCATGGGAATTGTATTCCTCTGGCATCCGGGGGTTGAATCCTGCGAACCAACCCCCATAACTGTTAGCATTGATCTCCGGCTGTCCTGTTGCCGGGGAATTTTTTGCAACAGTTGAGGGCGTTCCGTGACAACAATCGTAAGTGTTAGACGTAATGGCCAGGTAGTGATCGGTGGAGATGGCCAGGCAACCCTCGGCAATACCGTCATGAAAGGCAACGTGAAAAAAGTCAGACGTTTGTACCATGATAAAGTGATTGCAGGCTTTGCCGGCGGTACAGCGGATGCATTTACTCTGTTTGAACGTTTTGAGCGCAAGCTTGAAATGCACCAGGGCCACCTGGTTAAAGCAGCCGTTGAGCTGGCAAAAGACTGGCGCACAGATCGTATCCTGCGCAAACTTGAAGCACTGCTCGCGGTAGCAGATGAAAATGCCTCTCTCATTATTACCGGTAATGGTGACGTTATTCAGCCTGAAAATGATCTCATCGCGATCGGTTCCGGTGGACCTTATGCGCAAGCAGCTGCCCGTGCTCTTCTTGAGAATACCGACCTTTCTGCGCGGGACATTGCTGAAAAATCATTGGGTATTGCAGGTGATATCTGCATTTACACCAACCACAATCTCACCATCGAAGAATTAGTTTCTAAAGCGTAAGGACCCTCAAATGTCTGAAATGACCCCGCGCGAAATCGTCAGCGAACTTAACAAATTTATCATCGGCCAGGATAATGCCAAACGTGCCGTGGCTATTGCCCTGCGTAATCGCTGGCGTCGCATGCAACTTGATGCCGATCTGCGTCAGGAAGTCACACCAAAAAATATTCTTATGATAGGCCCTACCGGTGTGGGTAAAACTGAAATTGCCCGGCGGCTTGCCCGACTGGCGAATGCCCCGTTTATTAAAGTCGAAGCGACAAAATTCACTGAAGTGGGTTATGTCGGTAAAGAGGTCGATTCTATTATCCGAGATCTCACCGACTCGGCGATCAAAATGGTGCGTTCACAGGCAATAGAAAAAAATCGCCATCGTGCAAGTGAGATGGCGGAAGAACGTATCCTGGATGTACTGATTCCTCCGGCTAAAAATAATTGGGGACAACCAGATACCCCCTCAGAACCCTCTGCCGCACGCCAGACTTTTCGGAAAAAATTACGTGAAGGTGATCTGGATGATAAAGAGATCGAAATTGATCTCGCCGTAGCGCCGGTTGGCGTGGAAATCATGGCTCCTCCGGGTATGGAAGAGATGACCAACCAGTTGCAATCCATGTTTCAAAATATGGGTAGCCAGAAACAAAAACCACGCAAACTCAAAATAAAAGAAGCGATAAAACTACTGGTAGAAGAGGAAGCCGCGAAGCTTGTCAATCCTGAAGAGCTGAAGCAGGAGGCCATTGATGCAGTCGAACAACACGGTATCGTGTTTATTGACGAAATCGATAAAGTCTGTCGCCGTGGCGAAAGTTCCGGGCCGGATGTTTCACGAGAAGGCGTCCAACGTGACTTGCTACCTTTAGTTGAAGGCTGCACCGTTTCCACCAAGCATGGGATGGTTAAAACGGATCATATTTTGTTCATTGCTTCCGGGGCGTTCCAGGTTGCCAGTCCTTCAGATTTAATTCCTGAATTGCAAGGCCGTCTGCCAATTCGTGTTGAACTCCAGGCGCTGACTACGGAAGATTTTGAACGAATTCTCACCGAGCCAAGCGCTTCAGTCACGGTACAGTACCAGGCTTTGATGGGAACCGAAGGTGTCAATATTACCTTTACCGAAGATGGTATTCGCCGTATTGCCTCTGCCGCCTGGCAAGTCAATGAAACAACAGAAAATATTGGTGCACGTCGTCTACACACAGTGCTGGAGAGATTGATGGAAGAGATCTCTTTTGATGCCAGCGATCGTCATGGCGAATCATTTACCATTGATGCCGACTATGTCAGCAAACACCTCGATGAGTTAGTGGCCGATGAGGACCTGAGCCGCTTTATTCTCTGATAACTCTGGTTCGCTTCAGCAGACTCCGTAGTAAGTCACGGAGTCTGTTTTTTCCCTTTTCACCAAACCCGCTACCCCCTTAATCATTCAGCACTTGATGTGTCGCAACTTTTACCACTGATGATTTTGCCAACAGCAGCGATAAAGCGATATAATGCGCTCCCCTGTGCCAAGCAGACGATACCTCTATGAAATACGATACTTCTGAACTGTGTGATATCTATCATGAAGATGTGAACGTCGTTGAACCGCTGTTCTCCAATTTTGGTGGGCGGACGTCTTTCGGCGGTCAAATCATTACCGTTAAATGTTTTGAAGATAATGGATTATTGTATGATTTGCTGGAAGTCAATGGCCGTGGTCGCGTATTAGTAGTTGACGGCGGTGGTTCTGTGCGACGCGCACTACTCGATGCCCCACTGGCAAGACTCGCCTTACAAAATGAGTGGGAAGGTATCGTGGTTTATGGCTCGGTGCGTCAGGTCGATGAGCTGGACGAACTGGATATTGGTATCCAGGCAATCGCCGCTATCCCGGTGGGTGCCGCAGGTGAAGGTATTGGTGAAAGCGACATCAGAGTTAACTTTGGTGGTGTAACGTTTTTCTCCGGTGACCACCTTTATGCAGACAATACCGGAATTATCCTCTCGGAAGATGCTCTGGATATTGAATAATACTCAGGGTGCCTGAACAGGCACCTTTGATTATTGACCCGCGTTCCGGTTAAACAACCAGGAAAGGGGGGAGTTACGGCAGAATTAAACTTCTTCCATTTTGCCCAATAGTGCACGCAAGCGCTCTTGCCATACCTGCTGTTCTTCTTTGAGGTGCTGATTTTCCTGCGTTACGCTTTCAGCACTTACTGCTGCCTGTTCAACCTGTTTGCTGAGGTTCTCATTATGTTCTTTCAGCTCTTCAATTTCCATTTGCAGCAACGTGATAGTGTCAATCGCCTGCTGTACTTTTGCTTCCAGTTTTTCAAAAACTTCAAATGACATGCTATAACCTCTCTGAACGCAAGGCGTTGATAACAGAATCCCGCAGATCAGCTAACCCTGCGGATAACAAAGATATTCTGATTGTAAGTAGCCAGACAGCTCAAGTCCAGTTGCACGACTCAACAAAGTGCACTCTGTAACACTTTATCCAGAAATGAAGATAAAAAACCATTTTGATCTGGCTAAACAGGTAAAGCAATCAGACGATATCGACTGCCCACCGCTATAATACGCCGATGACCACCGAAATTTGCTGAGAAAAATATGAAAAGAGAACTGGCTACAGAATTTTCCCGTGTCACAGAAGCCGCAGCACTTGCCGCATACCCCTGGCTGGGACGTGGTGATAAAAATGCGGCTGATGCGGCTGCCGTCAATGCAATGCGAATTACCCTGAACACGCTTTCTATCGAAGGTGAAATTGTCATTGGCGAAGGTGAGATAGATGAAGCACCTATGTTATACATCGGTGAAAAAGTGGGGTCAGGTAGTGGCGATGCCGTTGATATTGCCGTCGACCCAATTGAAGGCACACGAATGACTGCCATGGGGCAGGCTAACGCGCTTTCGGTGCTTGCCGTTGGCGATCGGGGAACGTTTCTTAAAGCGCCTGATATGTACATGGAAAAACTGATTGTTGGCCCACAAGCTAAAGGGGCGATTGATTTACAACTCCCCCTCGAAGAGAACCTGCAGCTAATTGCAGAATGTTTGCAAAAACCACTCGCTCAATTAACCGTTACATTGCTGGCCAAACCGCGACATGATGCAATCATTGTTGCGCTGCAAAAACTTGGGGTGCGCCTGTTCACCATCCCGGATGGAGACGTCGCCGCATCCATCCTGACCTGTATGCCAGACAGTGAAGTTGATGTGTTGTATGGCATTGGCGGCGCACCTGAAGGCGTTGTTTCTGCCGCTGTCATTCGTGCACTGGGTGGCGACATGCAAAGTCGTTTACTTCCCAGACATCATGTTAAAGGCGACAACGCAGAGAACAGAAAAATAGGCGCAGAAGAACTGCTCCGCTGCCAGAGTATGGGAATAGAAGCTCACAAAATATTATCACTCCAGGACATGGTAAAAAGCGATAATATTGTTTTTTCAGCTACCGGTATTACCAGTGGCGATTTGCTAAAAGGGGTTACCCGAAAGGGGAACACCGCCACCAGCGAAACATTACTGATAAGGGGCAGCTCACGTACAGTACGCCGTATACAAAGCCTTCATCAGCTGGACTATAAAGACCCACAACTTCATCCCTATATTTTGTAACGACCTCAATCCAAAGTCAGCGAAGCTGAGTTTGTCCATATGAGCTTTCTGCTCCCCGGGTACTGGAAAATTACCCGGGTAATCCCGACACTATCAGAAACACATGTACTACCAACAGGAGTTTCTGATGACAGAGTGGATTGATGCTGAGGTGACTCATCTCACATACCTGACAGACAGCCTCTTCAGCCTCACGGTCACCGCCCCGGTAGACCTTTTTACCGCAGGTCAATATGCCAAACTGGCTATGGTGATTGAGGGTGAACGGGTTCAACGTGCCTACTCTTACCTGAACGCACCTTCTGATCCTGCTCTGACTTTCTATCTGGTAAATGTACCCGAAGGTAAGCTAAGTCCGGCATTGCATCAGCTACAACCCGGTCAAAAGATAGAGATCAGCAAAGCAGCGGCTGGTTTTTTCACTATTGATGAAGTCCCCACCTGCAAGACTCTGTGGATGGTAGCCACTGGCACAGGCATTGGCCCTTATCTTTCCATCCTTGAACAAGGAGAAGGACTTGAGCGATTTGAGCACATCGTTTTGGTACATGCCGCTCGCTATGCAGCCGATCTCAGCTATCTCCCCTTGATGCAGCAACTTGAGCAGCGCTATCAGGGAAAATTACGCCTGCAAACTATTGTCAGTCGCGAGGCCCCGGAGGGAGCACTACACGGTCGTATTCCAATGCTGATTAGTCAGGGAGAGCTGGAACGTGCGGTCGGTCTTTCAATGACAACTGAAGACAGCCATATCATGCTATGTGGCAATCCTCAAATGGTCAGGGATACTCAGCTACTGTTGCGAGAAACGCGTCATATGCGTAAGCATTTTAAGCGTAAACCTGGCCATATCACGGCAGAAAACTACTGGTGATGGCATCATTAAATCATGTTTCTGATGCCAGGATCCCGGGAGCATCAGACAATCTTCCAGTCACAGAGACAGAAGTGTTCTCTCCAGACCAGGCAATATCGCGAGCCTATCGGGCATTGAATAAAACCTGATGGAAATCCTGGCCTTTACCTGCCAAACTTCGTTTTAATTTCTGCTGTTAACCTCAACGAGTTTACTGACGAGATGAAAAACACGACAGCCATAATGCTGCTACTGATTTTCTTCCAGACCTCCGTCTGGGCTGCGGAAGATCCGCCAGTTCCGGTGCGCTCCCCGGCTACGCCCCTGGCCCCGTATCTGCAACCCGGCGCACCGGTTTTTGAAATGACAATCAGTCAGTTCCGGGAAAAATATAATACCCTCAATCCTACCTTACAGATTGCCGAGTATCGGGCTATAGATAATAGTAGCGAGAAAAACAATCTGATTCGGGCAGCCAGTAAAATTAGCGACAATATTTACAGTTCAGCAGCTCTGCAAGCTGGCACTGGCAAGATAAAAACCATACAGCTGACATGGCTACCCGTGGCAGGACCAGAAGAAACCGCCGCCACCAATAATGCTATTCAGTACATGATCGCTCTGGCTGAATACTTTGAGCCGGGGTTAAACAGTGCCTCGGCACCGGGTCGTATTGATGCCTTAATGAAGAAAAGTAAAGGGTTACGTTACTTCACTCAAAATGAGGGTACTATCCGCTATACGCTGGTCGATCATGGAGAAAAAGGAAAAACCTTTGCCATAGAACCGATCAAACTTACCCTGCCATCCAACTGATTCAGGGTAAAAATGATAAAAAGCAAAGCCTTTCAGAGCGTTGATCATTATACTGTCAGGCAGTCAATTCTGCTCAGGCAGAGTCATTTAACAGTAACACACTAAGTGTGGAGGATAACATGCGACATCCCTTAGTCATGGGTAACTGGAAACTGAACGGAAATAAAAAGCTGGTCAACGAATTGATCGCTGGGCTACGCAGTGAATTAAGCACTGTTGACGGTTGCGACGTGGCCATCGCTCCACCGGTAATGTATCTCGACCAGGCACACCATGCTCTTTCTGGTAGCCATATTGCTCTGGGCGCACAGAACGTCGACGTTAATCTCTCTGGCGCTTTCACTGGTGAAGTCTCTGCCGAGATGCTGAAAGATATCGGTGCCCGTTACATCATTATTGGCCATTCCGAGCGTCGCACATACCATCTCGAAAGCGATGAGCTGATTGCGAAAAAGTTTGCGGTACTGAAAGCTGCCGGACTGATTCCTGTGCTGTGCATTGGTGAAACTGAAGCCGAAAACGAAGCAGGTAAAACTGAAGAAGTCTGTGCTCGTCAGATAGATGCCGTACTCAATACCCAGGGCGCTGAAGCATTCAACGGCGTTGTTATCGCTTATGAGCCAGTGTGGGCGATTGGTACCGGAAAATCAGCGACTCCGGCTCAGGCTCAGGCGGTGCACAAATTTATTCGTGACCATATTGCGAAAAAAGATGCCGCAGTAAGTGCTCAGGTTATTATCCAGTACGGTGGTTCGGTAAATGATAAAAATGCCGCAGAACTGTTCGCTCAACCTGATATTGACGGTGCCTTAGTGGGTGGTGCATCACTGAAAGCAGATGCGTTCGCCGTTATCGTTAAAGCTGCCGCTGCCGCGAAAAACGTCTGATTTACGCCCCTACTCTGCTGATTGCAGAGTAGGGTAATATCCTGCCCTAATCATTCTTATTGTGCCCTCTTTGCCATTTCTCTCTGGCATTGCATAATTCGCACAAACACCGCTTTAATTTATGCACAACAGTGTTATATTTCTGTGAGTTATGCGGCGAATATAACATGACCATCCCGCTTTATAAGCGATGTTTGTTTAGCAACTCCTCCGTCTGACCAACAGTGCAGTGCTTTCACTGGCACCCTTATGATGTGATTATTTACCACAGGGAGTTTCCTCATGCCCAACCACACACCACTCAACGCAAATGATGATGCTGCGAGCCATACTCTGCCAGCCAATAATGACTGGAGTGACGTTGATGTACTGTTAATTGGTGGGGGCATGATGAGTGCCACGCTGGGGACGTATCTGCACCAGCTGGAACCGACCTGGAAAATCTGCATGACTGAGCGTCTTGATGAGGTGGCACAAGAGAGCTCGAATGGCTGGAACAATGCCGGAACCGGTCATGCTGCACTGGCAGAAATGAATTACACGCCAGAAAAGGCAGACGGCACTATTGATATCAGTAAAGCAATAGAAATTAATCATGCTTTTCAGTTATCGCGCCAATTTTGGTCTTATCTGGTCGAACAGGACATTCTCAGCCACCCACCGACTTTCATCAATAGCGTGCCGCATATGAGCTTTGTCTGGGGAGCTGATAATGTTAACTTCCTGAAAAAACGCCATGCTGCACTACAGCAGCATCCTGCATTTTCCGGAATGATGTTTAGCGATGACCCACAAAAAATAGCAGAATGGGCCCCATTGTTAATGGCTGGAAGGCAGAATCATAATCCTGTTGCCGCCACACGTATCAACAGTGGTACTGACGTCAATTTCGGTGAAATTACGCGTCAGATGGTGGCTTCACTGCAAAAAAGTGCAAACTTTAAATTACAAACTCATCAGCAGGTGAAGTATCTCAAGCGTCAGCACGATGGCCTCTGGCTTGTCACGCTCTGCGATGCGCATAGCGGTAACGAAATAAAATTAAAGGCAAAAAAACTCTTTATTGGTGCAGGTGGTGCGGCGCTGACTTTGTTACAGGCAACAGGCATCCCGGAAGCAAAACAATACGCTGGATTTCCGGTAGGTGGCGAGTTTCTGGTGACTGAGAACCCGGAGATAGTCAAACAACATCTGGCAAAAGTGTACGGTAAGGCTTCTGTGGGCGCGCCACCAATGTCAGTACCCCATCTTGATACCCGCGTGCTGGAAGGTAAACAGGTACTTTTATTTGGTCCCTTTGCCACGTTCTCTACACGCTATCTGAAGCAAGGATCGTTATGGGATATGTTTCGCTCAGTAACCCCCTGGAATATCCTGCCCATGTTACAGGTCGGCCTTACACATTTCGATTTGGTCAAATACCTCATTGGCCAGGTAATGCTGACTGATGATGCCCGCCACCAGGCTCTCACTGAATATTTTCCCGCTGCCCGCAAAGAAGACTGGCGTCGTCTACAGGCAGGGCAACGGGTACAAATTATAAAAAAAGAAGCCAATGGTCAGGTACAGCTAAAATTGGGAACCGAAGTCGTGACCTCAGCTGATGGTTCAGTCTCGGCATTATTAGGTGCCTCACCCGGAGCATCCACTTCAGCGTTGATCATGCTCGACTTACTCAAACGTGTTTTCCCGCAACAATTTACATCCGAAGCATGGCAGGGGGTGTTGGGAAAAATGGTGCCATCTTATCAGCAGAAAAGCACAGAAAATCAGCAGGTAACCGATAATACTGACGCTATTCTGCAACTAAAACCAGAATGACACACGACTAACCACAGGTCACCGCAGCGGTCGCCGAATAGTACACCGGGTACTATTCGGTATTAGCCTCATCAGCTGCGCCAGGGATTACCACACCTCTGCCAGCATCCAGATAACCGTAACGCACAACGAAGCCGCCATTACCGTATTAAACAACCGTAACTTTCCCGGCTGTTGAAGATGTTTACCCAGTCGATCACCCAGCGCTGCCCAAACAAAAATACAGGGTAAATTCATCAACATAAAGCTCACCACTAACGTGGAAATAGTGCTGCTGCTGGTATAAATTACCGCCACATTACTGGCCATCAGCCAGGCCTTTGGATTCACTGCCTGAAAAGCTATCGCCCCCATTACGGTCATTGGATGCGCTTTCTGTCGTAATGTCGGCGCCGACGAGCGCAATATTTTCCATGAAAGCCAGAGAAGATAGCTACACCCCAGCACAGTTAACGGCGTTCTGATAGCACCCATCCATTGCAGTAATACGTCGATCAAGACACCGGCCAGAACGATCTGTATTCCACATCCGGCGATGATACCCAACATCATTGGTAAGGTACGCCGCAAACCAAAATGGACCCCGGAAGTTGCCAGCAGCAAATTATTGGGTCCGGGTGTAATAGACATTACAGTGACATAACTAAAAAATGATGGATCAATCATCACTGATACCTGCGTGAAGAAACCAGAAAGTCATGATAGGATGAGCTGAAAAATAGTTACAGATTCAGAAATATAATATTGTTATGGTTACAGTTATGTTTTTCACCTACTGTACCCGTTCTGTACAGAGAGAACTGTATCCATGGCCCCACCCCGCGAAAAAACTCGTTATCATCAACTGGCAGAAAAGCTGATTGAACTGATTCATAAAGGAACATTTCCACCAGGCAGTCAGCTCCCGGCCGTCAGACGATGTGCAAGTGGCTATCAGGTAAGCATTAATACCGTATTAAGTGCTTATCGCCTGCTGGAAGATCGTGGTCTTATCGAAGCCCGCCCTCAGTCTGGTTACTATGTGCGAGGAAGACTTCCGGAACTACAATCACCACATCGTTATCTGACAACAGTGGGTACACCCAGCGACGAAAAACTCGATTTGATTGAAACCGTGTTTGCCGCACAGGCGCATCCTGATTACATCAATATCTCGCTTGCCTGTCCGCAACACAGTGATTTTTTTCCGACAATACGCCTGCAACGCATCATCGCCTCGCTGTTACGCCGTGAACCACAGCTCCTCGGTAAGTATGCCCTGCCACCCGGTAGCCTTCGCTTACGGCGTGAAATTGCCCGCCGCTCACTGGATCTGGGACTGACACTCACGACAGAAGATATCACTCTCACCCATGGGTGCATGGAAGCAATACAACTGGCTCTGCGTAGCGTAACAACCCCCGGAGACTGTGTAGGTGTGGAAACCCCTACTTACTTCTATCTGTTTCCTCTGTTAGCCAGCCTCGGCCTAAAAATTGTTGAAATCCCTACGGATCCACAAAACGGACTCGCACTTGATGCACTTGAACTGTTACTACGCGAACGCCGCCTTCACGCTATCATTGCCATGCCTACCGTACAAAATCCACTCGGCTGCAGTATGCCTCTGGCTGATAAAAAACGTCTGGCCGCCATGGTCAATCAGTATCAAATCCCATTGATTGAAGATGGTCTGTACGGTGAATTGCAATTTTGCTGGCCTCTGACACCGCCTGTGAAAGCTTTTGATCAAGAAGGGTGGGTACTGTATTGCAGCAGTTTCACAAAAACGGTTGCACCGGATTTTCATCTTGGCTGGATAGCCGCAGGTCGTTTCAGTAGAACAGTTGCACGATTGAAATCTATCTCATCGCTAACAGAATCCAATTTACTCTCTGAAACTCTGGGCCATTTTTTAGCCTCCGGTGGGTATGACCATCATCTACGCTCACTGCGACGTCGCTATGCTGCTCAACTGGAAGAAACCCGTGACATGGTGGCCCGTTTCTTCCCCCAGGGTACACGAGCTACGCGCCCTGAGGGCGGCTTTTTGTTTTGGATCGAACTACCTGGCAAAATAGATAGTCTGGTACTGTTCCGTCGTCTGTTAGCAGAAAAAATCTGTCTGATGCCCGGTGCCTTATACACCTTAAGTGACCGTTGCAATCACGCATTGCGCCTCTCATGCTGCTACCCACTGGATCCGCGCTACACTTATGCAATAGAACGCACCGGAGCTCTGGCCTGCGAATTGAGTGGTATCGCTCCCGGTATGGCAGAAATAGCGCCATTTACCAGGTGAATATTGACGCAGAACAGGCAATGAAATCAGTAAAATAATCCAGGCACAAAAGACGCCTGCAAGGGTAAAAGAAAGCAATGACGGATAAAAAACAGGTTCAGCAAAACAGATCGCTTATCCCCGAAGGATTAAAAACCGGCAATGCCACCGTAGACAAGTCCCTCAGCCGTGTCTCGCGTTTCGTAGTCTGGTTTCAGTTGATTCCTACCGTTGCCCATTTCATCCGTGCCGTCGAACGTTTTAATGATCGACTGGGAAGTCAGTTTGGTGCGGCGATCACTTATTTCTCATTTCTTTCTCTGATCCCTATTTTGATGGTTTCTTTCGCAGCAGTAGGGTTTTTCCTCGCCTCTAACCAGGACCTGCTGACACAATTAATTGATAAAATAGTCGGCAGTATCAATGATCCGACCCTGGCTGCAACGCTGAAGAACACAGTCAATACTGCGGTACAGCAACGCACTACCGTCGGTCTCACCGGTCTGATGATTGCACTCTATTCTGGTATCAGTTGGATGGGAAATCTGCGTGAAGCCATTCGCGCGCAGTCTCGTGAAGTGTGGGAACACAAAGAACAGGATAATGAAAAATTTTACTGGCGTTACATGCGCGACCTCATCTCGCTGTCAGGCCTGGTGCTGGCACTGATTATTACCTTGTCACTCACTTCAATTGCTGGTGCCGCACAGGCTACCATTGTGCGCTTATTAGGTCTGGAGGGCATTGAGTGGTTACGTCCTGCGATGACCTTAATCGCCTTATCGATCTCCATCTTTGCTAATTATCTACTTTTTTTGTGGATATTCTGGAGTCTGCCACGCCATCGACCACGTAAAAAAGCGCTATTCCGCGGTACACTGCTGGCGGCAATTGGCTTTGAAATTATTAAAGCGATCATGACCACTAGCTTACCTAAACTGGCATCATCCCCCTCAGGGGCAGCCTTTGGCTCAGTACTTGGCTTAATGGCTTTTTTCTATTTCTTCGCACGTCTGACACTGTTTTGCGCCGCGTGGATAGCCACCGCTCGCTATAAAGATGACCCACCATCCCAACAGCATGAACCCGAACAATCACGATAAAACGTAGTACTCACCTGGTTATACAACCTGGTGAGTACTTTCGTCATCACTAACGTTTCATCGCCTGATCGTAGGTACCACCTTCAGCAAAATGCGTTTTTTGTGCTGTTGTCCATCCACCAAACTTAGCATCATCAATGGTGAACAATTTCACTTTGGCAAACTGATTAGCATATTTTTGAGCCACTGCTGCATCACGGGGACGATAGTAATTTTGTGCGACAATATCCTGTCCCTGGGGTGAATAAAGGTATTTCAGATACGCTTCTGCCACTTCCCTCGTTCCCTGCTCATCGACGACTTTATCCACGACCGCCACGGTAGGCTCGGCAAGAATTGATTCGCTCGGGGTCACGATTTCAAACTGATCTTTACCCAGTTTATTAACTGCCAGATACGCCTCATTTTCCCATGCAATCAGCACATCCCCAATGCCGCGCTCAACAAAGGTGGTGGTCGCCCCACGGGCACCTGAATCCTGTACTGCGACATTGTTAAACAAGGCGCGAATGTATTCCTGTGTCTGAACTTTATCACCTTTGTAATGGTCAAGCGCCCATCCCCACGCCGCCAGATAGTTCCAGCGAGCACCACCTGATGTTTTTGGATTCGGTGTCACTACAGCTACTCCGGGTTTAATCAAATCAGGCCAGTCATGGATTTGTTTTGGATTACCTTTACGTACCAGAAACACAATAGTCGATGTGTAAGGCGCAGAATTATCGGGAAGACGCTTAATCCACTGCTTATCAATACGCCCTCTGTCTGCTATAGCATCAACGTCAGGAGCCAGAGCAAGCGTCACAACGTCAGCCCGAATGCCGTTGATAACTGAAGTCGCCTGTTTCGCTGAACCACCATGAGACTGGCGAATCACGACATTATCACCGGTTTTTTGCTTGTAATAAGCACTGAACGCGGCATTGTATTGCTCGTAAAGTTCACGAGTCGGGTCATAAGAAACATTGAGTAAGGCGATATCTTTCGCGAATGCCCCGCTTGTTAACAATAACAGCGTCAGGCCAGTAAACCAGGTTTTCATTGCGCACTCTCCCGGGAGTATTGATTTCCCATGAGACTGGCATAGATTTTTCAGAGAATTAAAGAATTAAAAAAGAAATGTAATAACTTATAGGAATAAAAAAGACGTGGAATAACCACGCCTTTCTCGTCACCAATGATTAATATCTGTTAATAAAGCTTTTTCGCTGTTTCCAGCCAGTCTTCTTTAAAAGGCCGTTTCATATTTTCAATCGCATCAATGATGTCATGATGAACCATTTTATCATTTTGGATCCCAACACAGCGGCCACCGTATCCCTGTAACAGCAGTTCAATGGAATATGCCCCCATTCTCGATGCCAGAATACGGTCAAATGCAACCGGAGCCCCACCACGCTGGATATGCCCTAACACGGTGGCACGCGTTTCACGACCGGTCTGTACTTCAATAAATTTCGCCAGCTCGTTGATATCACAGATATGCTCGGTGATTGCTACAATCGCATGTTTTTTCCCTTTTGCAATCCCGGCTTTAATTTCTCCCACTAACTCATCACGAGTATAAGGAATTTCCGGGAGTACAATAAACTCACAACCACCGGCAATCGAGGCTGCCAGGGTTAAATCGCCGCAATAGCGCCCCATCACTTCCACGATAGAGATACGCTGATGTGACGAAGAGGTATCGCGCAAACGGTCAATAGCTTCCACCACGGTTTCTAAAGCAGTAAAGTAACCGATGGTGTAATCAGTGCCGGCAACATCATTGTCTATGGTTCCCGGTAAACCAATACAGGGGAAGCCCATTTCGGTCAGGCGTTTCGCCCCCATATAAGAGCCATCACCACCAATCACCACCAGGGCATCAAGGCCACGACGTTTCATGTTTTCAATGGCAACAGAACGGACAGCTTCCTCACGAAACTCAGGAAAACGGGCAGAACCTAAAAATGTACCACCACGATTGATCATGTCCGACACACTGTAGCGATCAAGACTAACCATACGGTCTTCGTACAACCCGAGATAACCATCATAAACGCCAAAAACCTCAAGCCCCTGCCCCAGAGCCGAACGGACAACACCTCTGATAGCCGCGTTCATACCCGGTGCATCACCACCACTGGTCAGTACACCAATTTTCTTTATCATAACAACCTCTGAACTTGTTAACGCAAACAGTGAATTCTGAACGCCAGGGTGGTTCGACACCGTTGGCCTATCGCACCGACTTTAGAGTGACAATAGTATATCAAACCCCGATGACGAAATTGATGCAGGTCACTCATCACCAGGCAAATTAGTGCTTTGCAGAATATTTATCACGCTCTGAAAAGTAATTCTATGATTTTAATGACTATTAATCGACTTAATTCGCATTTCTTACCTCACTCACTACGGAGCATGGATCCTGATGAATAATCACTTCAGAGAAAGGAAACAACGCCAGAAGAGCCTGCTCTACATCGTCCGCGATACGATGTGCCTGCCAGAGGGGCAAATCATCATCTAATTCAAGGTGCAACTGAATAAACCGGGTCGGCCCTGACTGACGGGTGCGAATATCGTGTACACCATTTACACTGGGCCATCCGGTGACGGTTTCAATAATCGTCTGTTGCTCATCCAGGGGCAATGCCCTGTCGAGTAGCGATTGCACCGCGTCATATCCCATACGTAAGGCGCTGTAGAGTATCCAGATGCCAATGCCCAACGCAAACAAGGCATCAGCGCGCCTGAAACCATACCAACTTAATCCCAGTGCTACTATGATGGCGCTGTTCATAATGACATCTGACTGATAATGCAACATGTCTGCACGGATAGCCTGACTTTTAGTCCTTTTCACAACCCAACGCTGAAAAGTGACCAGCACTAACGTGGAAATAAGCGCAATCAGCGTCACGATCACACCCACCAGCGGAGCCCTCATCTCTTCTGGCGAAGCGAGATGCTGTAATCCGGTAAGAAACAAAAACAGTGCCGAACCAGACACAAACATACTTTGCGCCAGCGCGGCCAGTGACTCAGCTTTTCCATGCCCGAAAGTATGTTCAGCATCAGCCGGACGCAACGCATAACGCACCACGAATAAGTTGGTTAATGAGGCGGCAATGTCAACCAATGAATCGACCAGTGCAGCCAGTACACTCACCGAACCGGTGTACCACCAGGCAAAAACTTTCACGACCATTAACACGACTGCCAGCGCTGTTGCGCTCAGCGCTGCTCTGGTAACCCATTTCGCATATGTACTCTGCATACTGGATGATCCGTTTGATGTTCGATAGACCAATGGCAACATAGTTCCGGACACTGACGATGTGCGTCACATACCGGTATCAGCACAAATCATATCGGCAATAACGTGACACTTAAAGTCGAACCTGTCTGGCGCAGCCAGCCAGAGCGCAGAGCAAACGGAACAGGCATGCAGTATGTGAAAATATTAAGTCCCCCCCGATTCAATATGCTGAGTGAAATAACGCTAATATAATCAGCTGTTATAGGCACCGACTGAGAATACCCTTACTTGCTGAAAACAACCGACGGCAATCCAATACTCAGCTAAAAAAAAACCGCCACGAGGGCGGTAAGACAGTAAGGTGTCTATGGCAAGGAATATCATTCTTGAGCAAACTGCTCTGCTGCAGGCTGCCGCCTTTCAGAAAGCAACGGATTCGTCTGTTTTTGTTGCCTCTCGCGCAGGCCATCAATACGACGCTGATGATTAGTATTCAACAAATTTTGCTGCACAGGTGTTAATAACTGGTACATCTGGTTACGGACATGAGCCATCTCAACTTGCTGATTGAGCTCTGTCTGGGTAATTCGATCGAGAAGGTTGCGATAGGCCGCTTTATCAAAAGTATCGGCAATAATCAGCGCATGTAACTTTTCAATATCTTCGACGGCAATCACTGGCACGACACGCCGGGTCTCTTGCATCAAATCACGCATCTGTTGGCGTTGTAGTTCAGTCAGGGTAATACCATCAAACATGTGTAATTGGGGAATATGCGTCATACTCTGTAGCATTGTGCCGTCACGCGCTATGATATTAGTATCAACTGCAACCGTGGCTGGCGAATAAACAACCGAAACAATGAATGCCAGTGCCGGTAAAACCGTAATGGTGATAATATTAGGCACTACTCGCCTCCACTGTGTCATTAATGTTATTCGATGCTATGCAGTGTATGGCTCCGGCTGCAAACTAGCGTCAGGCGATGTAAAACTACGTAAAATCATGGATTGACAGCATTCTTTCAAGGTATTTTGCCTGTGGAGGGCAACAAAAAAATGAACAAAATTCTGTTGGTTGATGACGATCGCGAATTGACGTCGCTGTTGAAAGAACTGTTAGAAATGGAAGGGTTTGAAGTGATCCTTGCTGCTGATGGCGAGCAGGCACTTGCCGTGATTGATGCCAGCATAGACTTGCTGCTTCTTGATGTGATGATGCCGAAAAAGAACGGTATTGATACATTGAAAGATCTACGCCAGCAATATCAGACACCGGTGATTATGTTGACCGCTCGCGGCAGCGAACTTGACCGCGTTCTGGGGCTGGAGTTAGGTGCGGATGATTATCTGCCGAAACCGTTTAACGACCGCGAACTGGTCGCTCGTATCAGGGCTATTTTGCGGCGCTCAAACTGGAGTGAACAGCAGCAACAGCAGGACAGCAATTCGCCAACACTGGAAGTTGATCAGTTACGCCTTAATCCTGGTCGTCAGGAGGCAAGCTTTGCTGATCAGGTGCTGGAACTTACCGGTACCGAGTTCACATTACTCTACTTACTGGCGCAACATCTCGGTCAGGTTGTGTCACGCGAACAGCTCAGCCAGGATGTCTTAGGTAAACGCCTCACACCATTTGATCGGGCAATTGATATGCACATATCAAATTTGCGGCGTAAATTACCAGACCGGGTAGACGGACATCCCTGGTTTAAAACACTTCGTGGGCGTGGTTATCTGATGGTATCAGCAACATGATATCCAGTTTGACCACGCGGATTTTCGCTATTTTCTGGCTGACACTGGCGCTGGTTCTGTTACTGGTACTGATGGTGCCCAAACTCGATACACGCCAGATGACACCGTTGCTCGATAACGAGCAACGGCAGGGTACGATGCTTGAACAACATATCGAAGCAGAGCTGAGCCTTGACCCGCCCAATGACCTGATGTGGTGGCGTCGCTTGTTCCGCGCTATCGATAAATGGGCTCCGCCGGGCCAGCGTTTATTACTGGTGACCAGTGAAGGTCGTGTCATCGGTGCGCAACATAATGAAATGCAGGTCATTCGTAATTTTATTGGTCTTTCCGATAATGCCGAACAACCGCAGAAAAAGAAGTATGGTCGCCTCGAAATGGTCGGCCCTTTTGCCATTCGTGATGCTGATGATAATTATCAGCTCTACCTGATTCGCCCGGCGAGTAATTCACAGTTTGATTTTATTAATTTATTGTTTGATCGCCCCTTTTTGTTACTGATTGTCACCATGTTAATCAGTTCACCTCTGCTGCTTTGGCTGGCATGGAGTCTGGCAAAACCAGCGAGAAAACTGAAGTACGCTGCAGATGAAGTGGCGGTAGGAAACTTACGCCAGCATCCTGAACTGGAAAAGGGGCCACAGGAATTTATTGCGGCAGGCTCGAGCTTCAATCAAATGGTCAGTGCGCTGGAAAAAATGATGGCAGCACAACAACGGCTGCTTTCCGATATCTCTCATGAACTACGCACCCCTCTGACCCGTCTGCAGCTGGCAACCGCACTGATGCGACGTCGTCAGGGAGAGACAAAAGAGCTAGAACGTATTGAAATGGAAGCACAACGCCTGGATGGTATGATCAATGATTTGCTGGTTCTGTCGCGTACCCAGCACAATAATGCGCTGGTCAGCGAGGCGATCAAAGCCAACCATCTGTGGTCTGGTGTACTTGATGATGCACGCTTTGAAGCCGAACAGATGGGAAAAACACTGGAAGTGCCTTATCCACCAGGTCCCTGGCCGTTATATGGTAATCCCGGTGCACTGGAAAGTGCACTGGAAAATATCGTCCGCAACGCACTGCGTTATTCACACTCCCATATTATGGTCAGCTTCTCTGTGGATAACAGCGGCGTGACGATTCATGTTGATGATGATGGACCAGGTATCAGCGAAGAAGATCGCGAACATATTTTCCGCCCGTTCTATCGTACCGATGAAGCACGTGATCGTGAATCTGGTGGTACAGGACTGGGACTGGCTATTGTTGATACGGCATTGCAACAACACCACGGATGGGTGAAAGCGAGTGATAGCCCACTGGGAGGATTACGTCTGACGCTCTGGTTACCACTCTATATCAGCAGTAAACACTGATACCGGGACAATATTTTGCTATGCTCTGACTCCTGCTCAGTAAGAGTTAAAGCCCATGTTAAATATCGTCCTGTTTGAACCTGAAATTCCACCGAATACCGGAAACATTATTCGCCTGTGTGCTAATACAGGCTTCCATTTACACCTTATTGAACCACTGGGTTTTACCTGGGATGATAAACGTTTACGCCGCGCGGGACTCGACTATCATGAGTTCACCTCAGTACGTCGCCATCACAATTACCAGGATTTTCTCACAGCCCAGCAACCAACACGATTGTTTGCGCTGACAACCAAAGGTACGCCAGCACACAGCGCTGTGACTTATCAGAGGGGGGATTATCTGCTGTTTGGTCCTGAAACCCGGGGATTGCCAACAGTCATCCTCGACAGCCTGCCAGCAGAACAAAAAATACGTATTCCAATGTGCGCAGAAAGCCGCAGTATGAACCTGTCTAATGCGGTATCAGTCGTCGTCTACGAAGCATGGCGTCAGCTTGGGTATGCCGGCGCACCAAGCCGCGAACCTGCCTGATACTTTTAGATACCGTCACCATATAAAAAGCCGCTTACCATGCCATTGAAATGCTGGTCCATCTCCATAGAGGGTTTATCGCTGTCAGGCCTGCCAACGATACGAGCTGGCACACCGGCGACTGTTGTATGGGGTGGAACAGCCTGTAGCACTACCGAACCAGCACCAATTTTCGCTCCCTGCCCCACTTCAATATTACCCAATATTTTAGCACCCGCACCGATCATCACACCTTCGCGGATTTTTGGATGACGATCACCACAGGTCTTGCCGGTACCACCCAACGTCACCGACTGCAGAATTGAAACATCATTTTCAATCACAGCCGTTTCGCCAACGACGATGCCCGTGGCGTGGTCCAGCATAATGCCACGACCAATCCTTGCAGCTGGATGAATATCCACCGCAAAAGAGACAGAGACTTCGTTTTGTAGATAAACGGCCAATGCCCTTCTTCCGGCATTCCATAACCAATGACCAATGCGGTAGGCTTGCAAGGCGTGGAAACCTTTCAAATAAAGCAGAGGGGTAGAATATTTATCAATCGCCGGGTCGCGCTGGCGTACGGCACGAATATCACAGGCCGCAGACTGAATCATTGAAGGATCCTGCAAATAAGCATCCTGAACAATCTCGCGGATAGCAATGGCTGGCATGATAGGGTTAGCCAGTTTATTAGCCAGCATATAGCTTAATGCGCTGCCTAAATCATCATGTTTCAGCAGTGTGGCATGGTAAAAACTGGCCAGCATAGGTTCGCATTCCGCAAGCTCACGCGCCTCTTGCAGAATATAGGCCCATACCTGTTCAGGTTCGCTGCAGGACATGACGACTCCTCAGAAAAATTGACTTCAGCAGCATCATTAGTCGTTAGCGCGGATCACTTTCATCTTTTTTAGTCCGTCCTAACAGTGCAAGTGCGGCTTCACGGGCCTGTTTATGGCAGTATAACACCTGATAAATTTGCTCGGTAATCGGCATCTCCACACCGTTACGTGCCGCAAGTGCTCGGACTTCTTTAGTATTACGGAATCCTTCCACAACCTGGCTTATCTGTTGTTGTGCGCTATCCACATCAGCACCCTGCCCAAGCAACATGCCAAAACGGCGGTTACGTGACTGGTTATCGGTACAGGTGAGAACCAAATCACCCAGCCCCGCCATACCCATAAAGGTTGTTGGATCAGCACCCAGCGCCACACCCAATCGGGTCATTTCTGCCAGCCCCCGAGTGATCAATGCCGTTCTGGCATTAGCACCAAAACCGATACCATCAGACATGCCGGCACCTATAGCGATGACATTTTTTACCGCACCACCCAGCTGCACACCAATGACATCAGGATTACTGTAAACGCGAAAACTCTTTCCACAATGGAACAGAGTCTGCATGTCTTCAGCGAACTGTGCATCAGTAGCGGCCAGTGCAATCGCAGTAGGCAAACCTGCAGCCAGTTCTTTGGCGAAAGTCGGGCCGGAAATCACACCCAATGGTATCGACTCTCCCAAAATGTCACGTGCCACATCCTGCAACAGACGTCCGGTTTCTTTCTCCAGCCCTTTGGTTGCCCACAAAATGCGTGAATCAGGACGTAGATACGGTTTGATTTGCTGTAACACTTCACCAAACACATGGCTTGGAACCACAATCAACAGGTCCCTGCTAGCCTGTACTGCCCGTGATAAATCACTTTCTATCTGTAGGGTTTCAGGAAAGGGAACATCGGGAAGAAACGCAACATTACAACGATCAGCCTGCAGTGTTGCCTGGTGCTGTTGATTATGGCCCCAGAGCATCACCGGATGACCGTTACGTGCCAGCGTAATCGCTAATGCGGTGCCGTAAGAACCGGCACCTATCACGCTCATTGCGGCGCTTGTCTGAAGCATTATGCATCCTGCTGTTCAGCAGTACCTTCATTTGACTGCTGCTGCAAATAGTTCATAAACAGCGCATCGAAGTTGACGGGTGCCAGATTTAGCTGTGGGAACGTTCCACGGGTAACCAGACCGGTGATGCATTCACGAGCATAAGGGAACAGAATATTAGGGCAGTATGCACCCAGGCAATGCGCCATCTGTGTCCCATCGATACCGGAAATAGAGAAGATACCTGCCTGCTGCACTTCACAAAGAAACGCTGTCTCTTCAGCGACAGTTGCTGTCACCGTCACACGCAACACCACTTCATAGACATCGTCAGCTAGCTGGCTGGAAGCTGTATCCAGATCCAGTTTAACATCAGGTTCCCACTCTTTCTGAAAGATCTGTGGTGCATTAGGCGCTTCAAAAGAGATATCTTTGGTGTATACACGTTGAATCTGAAACAGCATTTCAGTATTACTTTGTTCTGACATTTTACATAGTCCTCTGGTTAATCATCCGTTAATTGTGCCACGCCATGTTTATGATTTTAACAGTGGATCAAGGCCCTGGCGGGCATCAAGCGCGAGGAGGTCATCACAACCACCAATGTGCTGTTGATTGATAAAAATTTGTGGCACGGTAGTTCGTCCACTGCGGCTGATCATTACTTCGCGCTGTGCATTGTCGTTATCAATAGCAATTTCATGATACACAACCCCTTTCTGCTCCAGTAAGGCTTTCGCCCGATGGCAGTATGGGCAGGTTGCTTTGGTATAAATTTCTATCTTCGCCATGACTGCTCTCCTGATATTATTTTCCACGCACCAGTGGGAAGTTTTCACCACTCCAACCAGAAACACCTTCTTTCAGCACGGAAACTTTCTCAAAGCCTGCAGTGCTCAACTTTTTCGCTGACTCGACTGCCGACGTTCCGGTGGCACAAACCACAATCACAGGACTGGTTTTTGCTTTATCCAGCTCACTGTGGTTGCCTTTTTTGATATCAGCAGCCAGCACATTAATGGCATTGGCAATATGGCCTTTACGAAAATCGTCATGGCTACGGGTATCAACTACCAGGGCATCTTCTTTGTTGATTTGACGAATTGCTTCGCTACGACTTATCGTTTTTACTTTAGAAAACAGGCCACTAAAGGTTGTTACAATCACCAGAGCCAGCAGGACAATCCATGCCAGACTTAAAATACTATGATTGCCTGCAAACTGCATAATCTCTTGCATGAGAAACCACAACTCCCGGAAGCGTTATAAGCGAAAATAAAGGCTTCTGAGTATACCTGCCAGGCGTGGCATGTACAGACAAGAAACCACCCAGGCCGATATTTTAGCGGTGATATGGTCAAAAAAAAAACAAAACGCACAGTGCTCTATTCTTCGCCCTGATCGTTGTCACTCTGAAACCACTATCAGATGACTGGTAACTGGCTGTTCATCGTGAAATAATCGCGTAATGAGGGAAAAAAAACGTTTCGTTTTGCGTGTTCGTGGTAAGCCACCTGCCTGGCTGACAATCCTTTTGCCTGCGACACGTTATCTATTACTGACCAGCCTGTTTTGCGCTGGGGTATTACTCTTGCCATCGCCAGCCAATGCCGCCAGTGATAATCAATCTGAACTACAGGCCATCCAGCAAAACATTGCTGAAAAAGAACAAAGCGTCCAACGCCAGAAACAGCAAAAAAACCAGTTGCTAGACAGGCTTAAAAGTCAGGAAAAAGCGATAGCCCTCGCCAGTCGACAATTACGTGATATTCAGAACATTCTCACCGCCCTGAATAAAGAGATTACCCGACTCACCACTTCAGTAGCTCAGCTTGAGAGAAATCAGAAAAAGCAGGAAATCCTACTCGAAAAACAACTTGATGCCGCTTTTCGCCTCGGCAAACATAACGGTATCGAGCTGTTACTCAGTGGTGAAGAGAGCCAGCGTAGTGAACGTCTGTTGGCTTATTTTGGTTATCTCAATGATGCCAGACAAACCTCAATCACTCAGCTCACTGCCACCCGCGATCAGCTGAATACGCAAAAGAAAGACCTCATTACCAAACAGTCTGAGCAACAACGTCTACTGACTCAGCAGAAAAGTCAGCGCCAGAAGCTGGAAGAAGCGCGAGCCGCACGACAAAAAACCCTGCAAACACTTAACGCCTCACTGGAAAAAGATCAGACACAACTGGCTGAACTGAAACAAAATGAGACCCGATTACAAAACACTATTGCTAAAGCCGAACGGGAGGCTCGTTCACGCGCTGAACGTGAAGCGCGTGAAGCACAACAGATACGTGATCGTGAAGCCAGTGCCCGAAGTAAGGGAACAACCTATAAACCCACAACCACTGAACAGGCACTCATGTCGAGAACCGGAGGATTGGGACAACCCGCAGGGCAAGCAATCTGGCCGGTGAAGGGCAGTATTGAGCATCGTTTTGGTGAAAGCATGCAGGGTGAATTACGCTGGAAAGGGGTTGTGATTCGCGCACCAGAAGGCAGTGAAGTGAAAGCTATCGCCAGTGGTCGGGTCCTGATGGCTGACTGGCTACAGGGTTACGGTTTAGTGGTAGTCATTGAACATGGTAAAGGTGATATGAGCCTCTATGGCTATAACCAAAGCGCACTGGTCAGTGTAGGCAGTCAGGTGACAGCCGGACAACCGATCGCACTGGTAGGAAACAGCGGGGGCCAGGGAACTCCCTCTCTCTATTTTGAAATCCGTCGCCAGGGTCAGGCCGTCAATCCACTCCCCTGGTTAGGAAAATAAACTGTGTCTTTTTTACATCCTGTCCGGCTTTCCTGTCTGATCACATTGCTGATTGCCCTGGTGATACCACCGGCTTCCGCCGGTAAATTAGCCATCGTTATTGATGATGTTGGCTATCGTCCGGTACAGGAGCGCCAGATTTTGATGATGCCTGCGGCTATTTCGGTCGCCGTGTTACCCAATGCACCCCACGCGCGTGAAATGGCAACACTGGCTCACCAGCGCGGTCACGAAGTATTGATTCATTTACCCATGGCCCCTATCAGTAAGCAGCCGCTGGAGAAAGATACGCTACTTCCCGGCATGTCTGCCAGTGAGATTCAACGCATCATCAGTGAGGCGGTAGAACGTGTCCCTTATGCCACTGGTCTGAACAATCACATGGGCAGTGCGATGACCAGTAATTTATCTGCTATGCAAAAGGTTATGCAGGCACTCAGCCACTATCAACTCTATTTTCTCGATAGTATGACCATCGCTAACAGCCAGTCGGCACATGCAGCTATTGGCACTCAGGTCAGGGTACTCAAAAGACGTGTATTTCTTGATGACTCACAGCGTGAAGGGGATATCCGTCAGCAGTTTCAACGTGCGGTGCGCCTTGCGCAGCGGGAAGGCTCAGCCATCGCGATTGGGCATCCCCATCCGGCGACGGTAAAAGTATTGCAGCAAATGCTACCGGAATTGCCGGGGGATATCATTCTTGTCTCACCGGGTGCATTACTGAATGCATCTTCCGGCATCTCTTCATCTGGCGGACAAAAACATCCCGTCACTCCGCGCTTAAAAGCCCCTGGAATTTGCCCGGTGAGCATACCTCCAGTTCCCCCTTCACGCTTTTTTTCTGTTATTGTCGGGGGAATAAAACAGAGTGCACTATGCCATTACCTGAAATGCAGTGGCAGTGAAGCGATGCCTGTAGCCAAATAAACTTAATCGGCCTGAGCCTGATACTCTCTGGTGATAACAGGCACATCAGGGTAGGGAAACCAAACCATGCAATCACCACGTAAAAAAGTACTGCTGCTCGATACCGGTAATGAGTGGGGTGGCGGCACCAATAGCATGCTTGAATTGCTTAAACGTATTGACCGACAGCGTTTCGATATCCGCTGTTGTTTCTACCATAACTATCGACGCGGTGAAGGAAGCACCATCGAAGACGTTCTCGGCGCTCTGGGCATTCCGGTTACGTTTCTTTCTCAACGACGACAGCCTCGCTGGGCGGGGATGATGAAAGAGGTATTACGTGCGCTGGTCTGCTTCAGCCGTCCTTTGCGGCGCCGGGTAACCGTTTTCGTTGATGTACTGTGGCGTATCAGGCCCAACGCGCAACGGATCCGTCAGTCTCTGCAACAGCAGGAGATTGATATACTCTATATGAATAACCAGCCAGCCTCGAATGAGGAGGGCTATCGAGCCGCGCTCGGCCTGCCTGTGACGGTAGTGCAACATTGCCGCATTGAACCGGTACTCGACGCCAGAATGGTCCACTGGGTTAATTTACGCGCCGATGCCGTCATTGCTGTATCCGATGGTGTGAGAAACGTACTGCTTTCACACGGTGTACAGGCAGAAAAATGTACTACGGTGCATAATGCTATTGATATTTATCAGGCCTTACCTGATCGACAACAGATGCGCCATAAATTGCTAAATATCGATGATGACACCTTTATTTTTGGCAGTATTGGCTCATTGATTCCACGTAAATCACATCACCACGTCTTGCAAGCGGTTACCCGTTTCGCTACCGCCAATCCTGCAGCGGCATGGCAGCTGGTGATTCTGGGGGAGGGACCGGAACTTTCTGCACTGCAGCAGCAGGCCAGGCAAGCTGGCATTGCTGAACGTATTATTTTCACCGGTTTCCGTGACAACCCCCTGGAATACCTTGCTGCCTTTGATGTATTTATTTTAGCGTCAAAAAGTGAAGGATTACCGCGGGTGGTACTGGAAGCGATGCTACTGAATACTGCTGTCATCGGTTCCCGTGTCACCGGAACCGCTGAATTGATCACCGATAACGTTACCGGACTGCTGTTTAATTATGGTGACTGCGAAACCCTGTATCAACAGATGCAGTTACTTTATCGCGATCAGGACAAACGTCATGCACTGATACAGCAGGCTAATGACAACGTCAGACAACATTACGCCATCGAGAATTATGTTTCTGGCGTAGAAACCCTTCTCCAGACAGTGAATCATGGAAATATCACGCATGTTTAATTTTCTCAATCCTCACTATCGCCATGTTCGCACACGGCACAACCTGGCCTATCAGGCCAAGCCAGACCAGGGGTTACCCACAGTGACGTCAGTGGTCATCCCCTGTACTGGCGCTGACTATATAGAAGAGGCTCTCCTGAGTGCTCAGTTTGCTGCGCGTTATGCCCCGGATCTGGAAGAGATCGTTATTGTCAGTGATCAGCATGTCAGCCGCTTCGGTGAGCTACCAGATAAAACTCGTGTAGTGACATTAAGTATTCCCTCACGCGAGGAACATTACCGTTACAAACAGATTTATCGCAGCAGATTAATCAAACTTCAGGCCCCCTTACAGGCTCGTACTGAAGGTATTCTGATGATTGACTCTGACCTGAATTTACTGAAAATGCCGGTCATAGACCTTCAGGAAGGTTACTTCTATTCCAGTTTCCGCCAGGGGAAAATGATCGCTAAACTGATGAATGCCCCGGAAGAAAATCGACCAGCCTACTATCGACACAGTATACGCCCTTATCTGGTTGATCATGTCAACGGTGCATTCCTCGCCGCCACACGCAAAACCTGGCAGCGAGTCTGCCCGCTGTGGCTGACGTTGTTTCAGGACACCTGGGAGCTAATGGATGACTCACAGCCGCCGACAGATCAGTTACCCCTGGCGGCATTGTTAGATCTTCTCGATCTCACTACCGTTAACCTTGGTGACTGGATGAACTGGCCGGTGTCGAAAAAAATTGGCGGTACTTCAGCTATCATTCCTCTTCAGGTTGTCGGTGCCCATGGTGGATTTCCTCTCTCTGAGTGGCAAAAATACCTTGTATCAGCAGAAACTCCCCTGTTCTTTAAAGGACAGGATTACACACGCAAAGTGCGTTATCTGACCGATGAAGAGAAGAAATCCCAGCAGCACCTGTGAAAAAGTGAACTCCCCCTACGGCATCCTCCCGTTACCGCGTTGCGGACGACATGGTATGATGCCTCAATTTATTATGGTGAAACCCTGATGTTTCACGCTTATTTTAAGGCAGGCAAAGATGATTATCGTCACTGGTGGTGCGGGTTTCATTGGCAGCAATATTGTTAAGGCGCTTAATGAAAAAGGCTACACAGATATTCTGGTCGTGGACAATCTGAAGGACGGCACTAAATTCGCCAACCTGGCCGATTTGGATATTGCCGATTACATGGATAAAGAAGATTTCCAAATCGCGATCCTGGCGGATGAAGAGTTTGGTGATGTTGAGGCTATCTTCCACGAGGGAGCCTGCTCATCCACCACTGAATGGGATGGCAAATATGTCATGGATAACAACTATCAGTATTCCAAAGAGTTGTTACATTACTGCCTGGACCACCACATCCCCTTTCTCTATGCTTCTTCTGCCGCAACTTATGGTGGTCGTAGTGACAATTTTATCGAACAGCGTCAATTTGAAGCGCCATTAAATGTCTATGGTTACTCAAAAATGCTGTTTGATCACTATGTTCGACAGATACTGCCCGAAGCGTCTTCCCAGGTGTGTGGTTTCCGTTATTTTAATGTTTATGGCCCACGGGAAGGCCATAAAGGCAGTATGGCCAGTGTTGCTTTTCACCTCAATACCCAACTGAATAACGGTGAAAATCCAAAACTGTTTGAAGGTAGTGACAGCTTCAAACGCGATTTTATTTACGTGGAAGATGTGGCAGCAGTCAACCTTTGGTTCTGGGAGCAGGGGATTTCAGGGATCTTTAACTGTGGTACCGGACGCGCAGAATCCTTCCAGGCGGTCGCTGACGCCGCTCTGGCTTTCCATAAGAAAGGTGAAATTGAGTATATCCCTTTCCCGGAAAAACTTAAGGGACGCTACCAGGGCTTTACCCAGGCAGATCAGACACAACTGCACGCCGCAGGTTATGATAAACCGTTTAAAACCGTAGCAGAAGGCGTTGCCGACTATATGGCCTGGTTAAACCGTAACGCATAAAAAGGCTGCCTGCGATGAAAATACTGGTCATCGGTCCCTCATGGGTCGGCGATATGATGATGTCACAGAGTCTGTACCGGACATTACAGCAACGACACCCCGGGGCACTCATTGATGTCATGGCGCCGGCCTGGTGTCGTCCACTACTGGCACGTATGCCGGAAGTCGCCAATGCGGTACCGATGCCTCTGGGACACGGTGTGCTGGCACTGTCGGAGCGCCGCCAGCTGGGTAAAAAATTAGCTGCGAACGGCTATGACCAGGCCTGTGTCTTACCTGGATCTTTTAAATCAGCACTGGTACCTTTCTTTGCCGGCATTAAAAAACGTACCGGCTGGCGTGGTGAGATGCGCTATGGTCTGCTTAATGATCTGCGCGTCCTGGATAAAAATGCATTCCCCCTCATGGTACAGCGTTACGTCGCTTTGGCGTACCCTGCTCATGCGCTGCAGAGTGCCGCTGATTTATTACAGCCTCTGTTATGGCCTCAATTACAGGTTGAGGTCAGTGAACAGCATGAGCGAGCACAACATTTCATGCTCTCTGCAGAAAGAGCGGTTATCGGTTTCTGTCCTGGTGCTGAGTTTGGCCCGGCAAAGCGCTGGCCGCACTATCACTATGCCGCATTAGCAAGTCAGTTAATCGATGCTGGTTACCAGGTTATTTTGTTCGGCTCTGCCAATGATCAACAAACGGGTGAACTGATCCGTAGCGATCTCAGCGCGCAGCAGCAGCTATTTTGTCGCAATCTGGCCGGTGAAACGACACTTGATGATGCGGTTGTTCTATTATCACAGTGTCAGGCGGTAGTCAGTAATGACTCCGGATTAATGCACATTGCTGCAGCACTTGATCGGCCACTGGTTGCTCTGTATGGGCCAAGTTCACCAGACTTTACCCCGCCCCTGTCACAGCATGCGCGTGTCATTCGTCTGATTTCCGGCTACCAACGTATCCGCCGTGGTGAGGCAGATGAAGGCTACCATCAGAGTCTGATTGATATCACCCCACAGCAGGTGTTCAACGAACTGAGCTCTCTGTTAACGGCTAACCAGGAAAAAACATGCGTGTCCTGATTGTGAAAACCTCTTCAATGGGTGATGTTCTACACACGTTGCCGGCAATCACCGATGCTATGCAGGCTTTTCCATCAATCGAGTTTGACTGGGTGGTTGAAGAGGCTTTCGCACAAATCCCCACCTGGCATCCGGCAGTCAAAAATGTCATCCCGGTTGCCCTGCGTCGCTGGCGTAAACAATGGTTTTCAGCACAAACTCGTCAGGAACGGCATCATTTCAAACAACGTCTGCGTGAAACGCACTACGATGCCATCATTGACGCCCAGGGACTACTTAAAAGTGCAGCACTGGTCACCCGTCTGGCAAAAGGGAGTAAACATGGACTGGACAAACACAGTGCCCGGGAACCGTTAGCCAGCTGGTGGTATCAGCACCGCCACGCCATTGATAAAAAACAACATGCCGTTCAGCGTATCCGCGCATTATTCGCCAAAAGTCTCGGTTATCCACTACCCGGTTCAACCGGTGATTATGCCATCGCCGGGCATTTTCTTGCCCATCCTCCGGTGGACGCTAACCACTACCTGATCTTCCTTCATGCCACCACGCGTGATGCAAAACACTGGCCGGAAGCGCACTGGCGAACACTGATCGGTCTACTCGACAATAGCGGGTTAAAAATCAAACTCCCCTGGGGTAAACCACATGAACAACAGCGGGCGCAGCGTATAGCAGCAGGATTTTCCTCCGTCGAGGTATTACCGGCGCTAACGCTGGCAGAAATAGCACAACAACTGGCCGGTGCACGAGCAATTGTGTCTGTTGATACCGGACTGAGTCATCTGGCAGCCGCACTGTCACGCCCCAATATCACACTGTATGGTCCCACTGATCCGGGATTAATTGGTGGTTATGGCACCCATCAGTTTGTCCTTAAACCACCACAAGGGCACAACATGGCTGATATTTTGCCTCAGGAGGTCGCTATCCGCTTACAACCGCTGCTCTCTTTACCACTGACGAATGTGATGTGATGAATACTTCCTGCACCCTGAGCATCTTGATTGCCGTACATAATGGTGAAAAATCGTTAGCAGCCACCCTGGACAGCATTATTGCGTCTTCGGGTGATGCACTGAAAAACACAGAAATCATCATTGTCAACGATGATTCAGTCGACCAGACTCAACTGATTATTGATGATTTTGCCGCCAGATACCGACAAATTATCGCGATAAAAGGTAGCTGGCGTAATGTAGGGAAAGTACGTAATGAAGCAGTCAGACGGGCAAAAGGTGACTATGTTTTGATGGTCGATGCCGACGATACACTACTACCTGGTGCTCTTGAAGAGCGTATGCAGGTACTCACCGCACAACAACCCGACATACTGCTTAACCACTTGATTGAAGTTCGCTCAACCCCAGCCACCAGTCACTGGCATGCGACGCAACCGACTTTACTAAGCCGTCATCAGGCAATTACACGCTTTTTGATTCATCGTGATTTTCAGGCACATTTTATCGGACAGTTTTTCTCCCGTCGGCTATTACAGGCACACGCTTTTCCTGATTTCATCTGTTACGAAGACACCTGGCTCTTCCCGGTCATGCTGATGAATAGTACGAAAACCCTCTATTCCTCTGCCGGTTTCTATCTGTACCATAAACATCCACAGAGCCTTTCAGCCGACATCAGTCAGGAAAAAATTCATTGTCTGGTGCTTGCCACCCGGCAACTGGATACCGTTTTCCCTGCACATTATCGCAATCTGATCGCCTGCCATTGGCTTGATATCGCCAACCGTTATCAACGTGAACTGCGTTTGTTGCCAGAATATAAGATGGTGCAACAACGTCTGGCAGAAATACGTGCTTTGCCATTTCTGTGTGACCCAAAGATTCGGCTCAGCTATAAAAGAAAATGGCTGGCAGTGAAACAACGTTTCAACAAGCAGGACTTATAGCATTCAGTTACTGGCATAACGCTGAGCATACTCAGCCATGGTCATTCCTGAGGTTCGTGATTGCAGCCAGTGAAAGAGCTGCTCCAGATCATCATACAGCCGTTCAATATCCTGTTGATTTTTGAACGTGGGGCTACCTCCGGGCATAAATTCTGAAGAATGCAGCATAAATTCGACGTAATCAGCGCCGGATTTGAGGTTCTGCTCTGCGACAGCAATCATCTGCTGCACGTTCCCTCCGGAAGGGCGTAACCAGTTAACAGAAGGATTACGCTGTTTACCTCGCAGTTTGTCGTAGCCCTGTCTGAGCACATTCACAATAGACGAATGACGATAGCTGGTACTCATCGGTACTTCCAGTAATGATGTTTTCCCGGGACGTGAGATATTTTCACTATCCAGATAATAGGCATGACGGGGAAAATCACGATAGTTAGTGCCCCCTTTCCCCTGAGGAGCGCCTTTGGCAAACTGCCAGTTAACTCTGGGAGTGACAGAACAATCCACCTGGTAGCCCTCGGCAATCAATGCAGCAGCATAGCGTGTATCGAATGCCCAACGTCCCGCACGATGGCTGACCATTTTTGTCTGAAAAGTATCTTCCAACAGACGGGTCATAAATGAAACTTTTTTGTTGAGCTCTTCGGTGGGATATTCAATCAGATAAGGCTGATGCAGATAATCATCCTCTGTCAGAGCAAAAAGCGGAGGGCTATTCCATGCATGTAAGTGCATACCTACTTCACCCTGATGACGGGAGAGGAGATCACGAGCGAAGGCGATATAGACAGGGTCAATGGCCATCTCGTAGTTAGTCAGCCAGGTCGGTTTAAAACCATACTTTTCGCAAAGCATCTGGAAACGCTCAAGGGAAGCCGCATTTTTGGTAGTAATCACATCCGAACGATTCTGCCACAAGTTATCGCCTTCAGTGTCAATAGTGATGAGAAAAGCAGGGGTGTTCATACTGTTAGCTCCGGATATCCTGACGCTATGTTACGTAGCCCAACGAGAAGACGCAAAGAAAATTCACAATCCATCGGGTGAGTAATAAAAAGTGTTGGTCTCTGTTTTTATCCTCTCCACCATTTTGTTATTCCACATAATCAGGAAGGTTAGCAACATGATTACCAGTGGTATTACCTGATATAATTACCTACACTACAGATTAGGCCGCCATAAATGATAGCTGCCAGAGCGCTTTTGGCCTCGAATCGTGCCCGGCTGATAACCCGATAAAAAGACGATGATTTACCAGATCGCTGCTGACTACTGACAGTGATCTCTTATTCATACCCTTGTCCAAAGGTGAGACAGTGTCAAAACGAATTTTAATGATTATTGACGGCCTCCCCGGTGGGGGTGCAGAAAAAACTGTACTCACACTTTCCAAAGGCTTACTGGCTCAGGGACACCGGGTATCACTGTTTTCTCTTCGTACTGTATGTGACTATCCTCTGCCTGAAGGAATAGATTATCAGGTGATTAACGATCTCTGCCGTAGCCCGTGGCGCAAACTGACTGAATTACGCCGCCGTGCTATGCTGCTGGATAATGCCATTACTCAGGCACAGCAGGACGAAGGCGAATTTGATTTAGTTATATCGCACTTACACAAAACTGACCGCATCGTTCGTCGCTCGCGGGTACTTTCAACAAAGAAAACCTGGTTTTGTCTGCACGGTATCTATTCTGCCTCCTACCTGGCCCGCAAATGTGGTGTGTCACGCTGGTATAAAAAGTGTAAAGTTCGTCACGTTTACCAGAATCGTAACCTGATTGGTGTCTCCCCGCCGGTGATTGACGACTTAAAAAAAGTTTTCCATGTCCGGCCAGCCAGAGAAAAGGTTATATCTAATCCTTTTGATATAAAGCAAATTCGCCATCTTTCTGAGGCCCCCTGTGATATGGCTGGACAGGAGTATCTGTTACATGTTGGACGCTTTCATCCAACTAAACGCCATGATCGATTGCTGCAGGCCTATGCAGAAAGTGGCCTCACTGTACCACTGGTTTTAATCGGTAAAGGATGTGCTGAAGAGGAAAAGGACATCCGGCAGCTGGCACATACACTGGGAATTGAAAAGCGACTGATTTTTAAAGGCTTTATAGAAAACCCTTTCCCCTACATCCGCCATGCGAAAATGCTGGTGGTCAGTTCCGATAGCGAAGGGTTTGGCAATGTTTTGATTGAAGCACTGATCTGCGGCACACCGGTAGTGAGTACTCGCTGCCCTGGGGGGCCGATGTATATTTTGACCGGTGATCTGGCCCGTGGATTATCAGCAATGGACGCAAACTCTCTGGCAAAAAAACTTACTGAATTTTATCAACACCCCCCTTGCGAGGCGAAAGTAGAATTTAACCAGTACAGCCTGGAGACAATCTGTCAGCAGTATCTTTCACTGATTGACAGTCAGTGAGTAGATTGCTTTTTAGTGATTTACCGGTGAGTTTACAATGCAAAGTAATGACATTAAAAATCATCACTGACGAAACAATTATTTTATCCATTCAGCAAAGATTTGTTACCATGGCAACATCACACCTTATCGATTGCCGAATTTTGCTCAATAGCAGGAAAACATGCCTTTTATCCTGCTCGCTCATGGAGAAACGAGCGTGAATTACGTCCTTATTTTTATTTTATTATTACCAGTGAAACTGTTGTTTAAACTGATACAGAAAAGAAATCAGGGCAATTTAGTCATTCAGACCGCAAAAATTGGTGATTTCATCAATATCACGCCGTTGTTACGCCATCTGCAACATAGCGATGCACTGTTAAGCCGTTCGGTAGCTCCCCTGGCGCGGAATGATGAGACCCTCGACGACATTTTTTACATTGAAGAGCATAAGATCAGCACACTGGCTAAACTGAAACTGGCCCTGACGTTGATGAACCGTTACGATAACGTTTATGTTCTGTATCCCAATAGTGTCAATCTGTTTTTTGCCGCCTGCTGCAATGCGCAAAATAAACAGTTTTTATCAACCTATGAGCGTAAATGGTATCACGGGCTGTTTTATTTCACTGCAAGCGGGATAGTTGAACACCAAAAAGAGCATCTGGTACTGGAAAACTACCTCAGGCTGGCTGATCGTACACTGACGAAAGAAAGCTATCCTAAGCACGCAACCCTTCCTTTACTGGTGCCAAAACATCCACATGAAGCACTGTTTCGCTGCGATAAAATTAAAATTGGTCTGAGCATTTCAGCGGGTAATCAGGCAAAGACCATCCCACCAGCCATATGGAAACAACTGTTTACCCGTCTGAATGGTCTACCCTGCCTGTTTTACCTTTTCGGTACACCAGCCGAACAACCGAAACTTGATGCGTTTTTCCATGAAGTTGGAAAACAAGACAATATCATTAGTATGATTGGTCAGGTTACTCTTGAAGAGCTTCCGTTCGCCATCAGTAAAATGGACTTTTATGTGGCCTCCGACAGTGGCAACATCTATATTGCCGATGCACAAAATGTCCCTGTCATTCTGTTGTATGGCCCTTGTGGTATGGAAGAACAACGCCCCCTGGGAGATGTATTACTGATTGGGCCGGAAAATATTCCACCCTCCTCTTTTATCTTCCGTACTCCGTATCACTTTGACCAGCCAGCAGAAAAACTTTTCGCACTCGATGAACGAAAGCTGGATGCCATTTATCAGTTTATCCTCTCGCGGGCACCACATCAGGTTATCAACGATAACAACTCATGATTATGACATTACCCTCTGCTTCAACGACACCCACTGGCTCAACCACACCGCTTCTCAGCGTCATTGTGCCCATGTTTAATGCTGGTAAAAGTTTCCCGGCATTTATCGCCTCTCTGCTGGCACAAACCCTGTCAGAGTTGGAGATCATCATCGTCAATGATGGCTCAACCGATGATTCGGCTACACTGGCTCATGGTTATGCACAGCAATATGCGCATATCCAGGTTATCGACCAGCCCAATCGCGGGGTATCCTGTGCAAGGAACGCAGGTATGGCAGTAGCCCGTGGCACCTATGTGACTTTTCCTGATGCTGATGACACCATGGAACCTGAGATGTACGAAACCCTGGTAACGATGGCACTGCGCGATGACCTTGATGTGGCCCAATGTAATGCCGTGCGGGTTTTTGTGACTTCTGGCAGAAAGAAAACGCTTATTCCCACCGACCGTCTGACATCAACCGACGTTCTCAGTGGCACCCGCTGGTTAAGCAAAGCGTTGGCTACCAACCGTTATTTACACGTTGTCTGGCTCGGTATCTATCGCCGCAGTCTGATAGAGTGCACAGGATTACAATTCGAACCAGGTTTACATCATCAGGATATTCCCTGGACAACTGAATTAATGTTCAATGCGCAACGGGTGCGTTACACCGATACTATTTTGTATCACTACTATGTACATAAGCAGTCGATCAGCAATCAGCAACGCACTGGTGAAAAAAATGTCGCTTATCAGCGACACTATCTGAAAATCGCTCAACTTCTCGACGATATTAATCTGCGCTATCAAAAAACAATGCCTCTCTACCCGCAATTCTATAGTCAGGTCACCAAAGAAGCACTGAATGTGTGTCATGCCATACGCAGAGAGTCCGATCCACGGGCACGCCAGGCTATGATTGACGATATTTTCACCAGCAAGACACCCCAACGAATGCTACGCAATGTGCGTGGTTTACGTCAGTGGTATCAGATGCTGTTATGGCTGGGACGTATTTCGCTCTGGCGACGCAAGCCCCTCTCCTGATTGGTGCTTTCCCCTGCATGGGATTTACCTTACAATCGCCGGACTTGATATAATAATGCAATGAGTATGCCTTTGTATCAGATGATCCCGGCGTCATTTTTGCCTAAAAAAATACTGATTATAAAACTGCGCCATCATGGTGATATGTTGCTGACAACGCCCGTTATTGAGGCGTTGCATCATCACTATCCACAGGCCAGTATTGATGTCCTGCTTTACCAGGAAACACTTCCTATGCTGGCAGCTCACCCGGCTGTCCGTCAGATTCATTGTATCGATCGTCGCTGGAAACAGGCAGGGATTCTCGCGCAGGCGGGGCATGAAATTGCGCTGGCGCGGACCATCCGCAGCGAGCACTATGATGTGGTCATCAACCTGGCCGATCAATGGCGCAGCGCTGTACTTTGTCGACTCTCTGGCGCACCAGTAAGAATTGGCTTTGAGTATAAAAAGCGTCAGGGTGTTATCTGGCGGCAGGCCCATACTCATTTGGTACCCACCTCACGACGTGGGGAACAACATACGGTTGAGCAAAACCTGGAAGCCCTGCTTCCGCTGGGTATTTCCGGAACCACATGGCCGGTGCGTATGCATTTTCATGATAGCGATAAGTCTACGGTCGAAGCACTGCTGGCAGAACACTGTCCGGCTGGCAAACCTTATATTGTTATTCAGCCAACTTCTCGCTGGGTCTATAAATGCTGGGATGATGAGAAGATGGCATTACTGATAGACGCGTTATCTCAGGATGATATCACCCTTATTTTAACCGCTGCTCCGGATAAAAAAGAGCTGGCAATGATCGAAAATATCCTTGCGCTCTGTCATCACGCAAAGCCTGTTTCACTGGCAGGTAAGCTTACCCTGCCACAACTGGCAGCGCTGATTGATAACGCCTCCCTGTTCATTGGCGTCGACTCGGCACCCATGCATATGGCTGCTGCACTGAACACCCCTTGTATTGCCTTATTTGGCCCGACCAAAATAACCCAATGGCGACCATGGGGAGAGAATAATCAGGTCATCTGGGCGGGTAATTACACCACATTGCCTTCACCGGACAGCATTGATACTAAAACTAAACAACGTTACCTCAGTGCTATTCCGGTAAGCGTAGTGACAGAAGCAGCGAGAGGCTATCTGCATGGATAAAATTCGCCTGGCTATCGTCAGACAAAAATACCGTCCTGATGGCGGAGCGGAGCGTTTTATCTCCCGGGCACTCGAAGCCCTGGAGAGTGATGCTTTAGACCTCAATATTATTACCCGCCAGTGGCAAGGAACACCGAAGCCCGGCTGGCACCTGTATATCTGTGATCCGCGAAAATGGGGGCGTATCTCTCGAGAGCGCGGCTTTGCCCGTGCTGCACGCGCTTGCTGGGAGCAGCAACGCTTTGATATTGTACAAAGCCATGAACGGATAGCCGGATGCGATATCTTTCGTGCCGGAGATGGGGTACATAAAGTCTGGTTACAACAACGCGCACGTATTCTCTCTCCACTGCAGCGTCTGTTAAGCAAGTTCAGCCGTTATCATCATTATGTAATGTCGGCAGAAGCCGATTTATTCTGTTCCCCTGCACTACAAAAAATTATCTGTAATTCTTTGATGGTCAAAAATGACATCATGACCCACTTCCAGGTTGCAGAAGAGAAGTTTGTCGTCATCCATAATGCAATAGATACCCAGCGTTTCGTCCCGGCAGACAGCGAACAATACCAGCAGGCACGTCAGGCGATAAACATTCCTCTGAATGCTAAAGTCTTTATCTATGTCGGTTCAGGTTTTGAACGTAAAGGCTTATCAGCCAGTATCCAGGCGCTGGCCAGCAGCGATGCCCACCTGATAGTGATTGGCCAGGATAAACGTGTGACGCATTACCAGCAATTAGCAAAACGCCTTGGATGCGCCTCACGCGTACACTTTATGGGAGTACAGCAAGAGGTTATCCCCTTTTATCATGCTGCTGATGCGCTACTCCTTCCCACGTTATATGACCCATTTCCTAATGTCATACTTGAGGCGATGGCCTGCGGCTTACCGGTAATTACCAGTACACGCTGCGGTGGGGCAGAGTTTATTACCAATGGTGTCGAAGGATTTGTCTGTGATGCGCTGGATATCACAGCCCTGGCAACGGCTATACAAAGTATCCCACGGCGAGACAGAGACAGCCGTATGGGGGAGACAGCCCGGCAACGCGTCTTGCCTTACACCCCTCAACGTCTGGCAGCCCAGCTGCACGCACTCTATGAAGAGTTACTACAGCGTGGAACAGCGTGAAAAGTGAAGAATAGTGAGCCGTAATCAGTTATCTGTTACCATGACAGCCATTATACTGTGCGACACGTGCCACCATTGCTGGCATCTCTTCGTGTGAACATCGTCATGACAACACTCTATACTACTCTGCTGTATCTTATTCAGCCGCTGATATGGCTTCGTCTCTGGCTGCGAGGCAGAAAAAACCCGGCTTATCGCAAGCGCTGGGCAGAACGCTATGGCTACTGTAACAGAAAAGTCGCACCAGAAGGCATTTTGTTGCATTCAGTATCCGTAGGCGAAACCCTGGCAGCAGTACCTCTGGTACGAGCATTGCGCCATCGCTATCCGGACCTCCCCATTACGGTAACCACCATGACACCTACCGGGTCAGAGCGGGCAGTTTCTGCATTTGGTCAGGAAGTACATCATGTATATCTACCTTATGATTTACCCTGTGCCATGCGACGCTTTCTCAACAGCGTACGCCCGCGGCTGGTTATCATCATGGAAACTGAGTTATGGCCTAATATGGTTAATCAACTCCATGCCCGGCATATCCCACTTATCATTGCTAATGCCCGACTTTCTGAACGCTCAGCCAGAGGCTATCAGAAGCTCGGTGGCTTTATGCAGCGTTTACTGAGTAAGATTTCACTGATCGCTGCGCAAAATGAAGAAGATGGCGAACGTTTCATCGCCCTGGGCCTGAAGCGTTCACAACTGGCGATCACAGGCAGCTTAAAATTTGATATTTCAGTAACCCCCGAACTGGCCGTTCGCGCAGTGACACTGCGCCGCCAATGGGCACCTCACCGTCCAGTATGGATAGCGACCAGCACCCATGACGGCGAAGAGAGTACTGTTCTTGCTGCTCATCGCCAGTTATTAGCTACCTTTCCCAACCTGTTACTGATCCTGGTTCCCCGTCACCCTGAACGTTTCGCCACAGCCATTGAGCTCACTCAACGTGCCGGGCTGACCTTTACCCTACGTAGTCGCGGCGATATCCCCGACAGCAGCACCCAGGTGGTGATTGGCGATACGATGGGAGAATTAATGCTGCTTTATGGTATTGCTGATCTCGCGTTCGTCGGCGGTAGTCTGGTTCCCCGGGGTGGGCATAATCCACTGGAAGCTGCTGCGCATGCGATTCCTGTATTAATGGGACCACATACTTTCAATTTCAAAGATATCTGCGCCAGGTTGCAACAGGCAGATGGCTTAATCACCGTAAACGACGCTGATTCGCTGCAGAAAGAGGTAGCCTCATTATTGAATGATGAAGATTACCGACGCTACTACGGCCGTCAGGGAGTTGAAGTGTTGTATCAGAATCAGGGGGCATTACAGCGTCTGTTAACGCTCCTTGCGCCCTATTTACCTACCCGGAATCATTAAATGACACAACGCCAGGGCTTATCCGTAGTGATGATTGTCAAAGATGCCGCAGAATTATTGCCGGAATGTCTGATCTCTGTCAGTTGGGCTGATGAGATTATTGTCCTGGATGCTGGCAGTAGTGATGGCACACCTGAAGTCGCACAGCGTCATAATGCCCGGGTATTTCATCACACTGACTGGCCGGGGTTTGGTAAACAACGACAACTGGCTCAACAACACGCTTCACATTCGATGATTCTGATGATTGATGCCGATGAACGTGTCACACCGGCTCTGCGCCAGGCAATAGAAGGTGTCTTACAATCCCCGCCGAACCCACAAAAAGTCTACAGCCTCGGCCGTAGTAATCTGTTCCTCGGACGTTTTATGCGTCACAGTGGCTGGTATCCTGACCGTGTTATCCGGCTCTACCCGGCGCATCTTCACTATAATGACCATATGGTACATGAATCACTGGTCACAGAAGGCGCAACGGTTCAGCCATTAAAAGGTGACCTTTTACACCTTACCTGTCGTGATTTTTCTGCGTTTCAGTGGAAACAATTAGCCTACGCGGAAGCCTGGGGGAAACAACGCTTCGCTGAAGGAAAACGCTGCAGTTTCCTGGCTATCATGTCTCACACCATCGGGGCATTTCTGAAAACACTGCTACTGCGTGCCGGCATTCTCGATGGCAAACAGGGCTGGTTACTCTCCGTGGTCAATGCCCAGTATACTTTCAATAAATACGCGACACTTTGGGCACTGCATCACAGCAACAGGAAAAAACCATGATGCGTAAAGCCCTGTATCCCGGTACGTTTGACCCCATCACTCACGGCCATCTGGACATTATTACCCGTGCCGCACATTTGTTTGATCATCTGATTGTAGCCGTTGCAGCCAGCCCGGGAAAACAACCACTTTTTAACCTGGCAGAACGCATTGCTCTGGCAAAGGAAGTGGTTGCTCATTTGCCGGGCGTGGAAGTGATTGGTTTTAGTGAGCTGATGGCACATTTTGCCGAAAAGCAACAAGCGACCATATTAGTACGTGGTGTCCGAAGCGTCAGTGATTTTGACTATGAAATGCAACTGGCAAAAATGAATCGCCATCTGTCAGCACCGCTGGAAAGTGTATTTTTACTACCCGGTGAGAAATATAACTTTATCTCGTCATCATTGATCAAAGAGGTGGCTCGTCACGGCGGTGATATCAGTGCTTTTGTCTCACCCAGCGTACAGCAGGCCTTATTATCACGTCTACCTCCATGCGACTAAGAGCCTGTCAAAACAGGCTCTGATTCAGTTCACTGCTGACAATGTGCACAGAAAAAGCTGCTACGCTGGCCATGCTTCTTACTTTCTATCAACGTACCACATACCCGACAGGCTTCCCCTGTACGGCCATAAACCTGTAATTGCTGAGCAAAATAACCTGGTTTGCCATCACTCTGCAGGAAATCACGTAATGTTGTTCCTCCCTGTTCAATTGACCTCGCGAGCACAGCTTTGATAGTCACCACCAGTCGTTCGGCCTCTTCACGTGTCAATGTCTGCGCCGGACGATCAGGATGGATACCGGCAGAAAACAGTGATTCACTGGCATAAATATTACCGACACCGACAACCAACTTGTTATCCATTAACCAGGGCTTGATCGCTATGCGTTTACCCTGAGATTTTTCAAGCAGATACTCTGTAGAAAAGTGCTCTTCAAGGGGTTCAGGACCAAGATGGGCTAAAACAGATGATGTGGTTAAATCCTCACACCAGAGCCAGGCACCAAAACGCCTTGGGTCCGTGTAACGCAGAATTTTTCCGTTACTCATAACCACATCAACATGATCATGTTTCGCTGCAGGTAACGCATCAGGCAATACCCGCAGACTGCCTGACATCCCCAGATGAATAATAATCCAGCCATCAGGTAAATCTAATAGCAAATATTTAGCCCGACGCCTCACCGCACGCACTGGCTGGTTACGCAACTGATAAATCGCTTCAGAAACAGGCCAGCGTAAACGTCCGTTACGAACGATCACTTCAACAATTGAGGCGCCTACCAGATAAGGTTCAATACCCCGTCGACTGGTTTCTACTTCCGGTAATTCTGGCATTCTCTCCCCCTGGTAATACACGGTGATGCTTTGCAATAGCATAACGGACGGTAGAGATATTCAGCAATCTCATTCCCTGATGCCCCGCTCATCGAAATCAGCCCCATCAATACCAGCATCATCGCTCTGGAATCTGGACATGTTATATCAGCACGGCTGACTGGCAACGAGGCAAGTAAACGTCTTTTGGATTATTTCAAAATAAAAAAAACCCGGCCTGAGCCGGGTTTTTTTACCGCTAAATTTAATTACTTAATTTTAGCTTCTTTATAGATCACGTGCTGGCGAACAACAGGATCGAATTTCTTCAATTCCAGTTTCTCCGGCTTAGTACGCTTGTTCTTCGTGGTGGTATAGAAGTGACCTGTACCTGCAGAAGAAACCAGCTTGATCTTCTCACGAATACCTTTAGCCATGTTTCAGTTCCTTATCTTAGTACTTCTCACCGCGGGCACGCAGTTCAGACAGAACTGTATCAATACCCTTTTTATCGATTACGCGCATGCCTTTGGCAGATACACGCAGTGTAACAAAACGCTTTTCGCTCTCAACCCAGAAACGGTGAGAATGCAGGTTCGGCAGGAAACGGCGTTTCGTCGCGTTCATGGCGTGGGAACGATTATTACCGCTCACCGGACGCTTGCCAGTTACTTGGCAGACTCGTGACATTTCTATTCTCCAAAAATCAAATCAGCTCGAGCTTTAAAAATAAGGTCTGGCCGCCTCGTCAGGCCAATAGCCCACCCAGGCGAGTTCCATGGAACTCGTTGGCAGGCCTAAATACCAAACCCGAGATTCTCAAAGGTGGCGTAGTATACGCCTTGCTGTGTTTACGCTCAAGCCTTTGTAGAGAAAGATCCTGCTCGATCTGCCGAAACTCACCGTTTTTTTTTGCTTTTCTGCCGCATACTGACTGATTTTACAGGTCATCAGACAGCGTCCTACAACCAGCCTCGCTCAGCAAAGGAAACATACTCTCCGCGACCAATAACCATATGATCTAACAATCGAATATCAAAAATCTGGCAAACATTAGCAATTTGCTCAGTAATCCGTTTGTCTGCCTGGCTTGGCTGAGCAACACCTGACGGATGATTGTGCGCCAGAATGATAGAAGCGGCATTCAGTTTTAGCGCTTCTTTAATAATTTCTCGCGGATGCACTTCAACACTGGCCAGCGTACCGGCAAACATCTCGTTGACATCAATGATCTTCTGTTGATTATCAAAAAAAATCACCAGAAAAATTTCCCGTTGCCGGTGACTGAGTACGCTGTACAGATAGTTCAATAAGTCGGCGGTGCTTTTGACAATATGGCGCTCACGAACATCGTTGCAGGCGAAAAAACGCCGTGCCAGCTCGGTGATCGCATTCAGCTGTGCGAATTTAGCAACGCCAATCCCCGTTACCTGACATACCCTTTTTTCATCTGCCGTCATCAGATGATATAACGAACCAAACTCCTGAAGTAATTTTTCAGCCAGCGACATGACATGCAGACCAGGAGAGCCCGTGCGTAAAAACAGGGCCAGAAGTTCCGTGTCTGTTAAACTGGCAGCGCCTGACTGCAAAAGCTTTTCTCTCGGTGGTGCCTTTGACCATTGCATAGTTGTTGACCTGTTTCCTTTCCGTACAGCAAAAATCATGTCATTATATACAGTAGTATTCAATGTTATGAGATATACTCCTGGTGCCGCTTCGCAAAATTATTGCGCGTTAAGTGATAACTACAGATGTGGTAAAGTTGGCAGTACTGAGTGTGATTTTACGCAGAGAAGCTGGCCTCCCGATGGGACAACACCATGAAATTAAAAAATAAACACATTGTGCTGGGTATCAGTGGTGGTATTGCAGCTTACAAAACCCCGGAGCTGGTCCGACGATTACGGGATCAGGGTGCCGAAGTACGAGTGGTGATGACGGAGGCTGCAAAAGCCTTTATTACGCCCCTGACGTTACAAGCTGTATCAGGTAATCCGGTAGCCAGTGATTTACTCGACCCGGCTGCTGAGGCCGCTATGGGGCATATCGAGTTCGGAAAATGGGCTGACCTGGTCATACTGGCTCCAGCCACCGCGGATATACTGGCGCGCATCACCACAGGGATGGCTAATGATTTGTTGACCACTCTCTGTCTGGCAACACCGGCTCCACTGGCAGTTTTACCAGCCATGAATCAACAGATGTACCGGGCTGCCCCGACCCAACATAATCTGCATTTACTTAGGGAAAGGGGAGTCATGATTTGGGGACCAGACAGTGGCCACCAGGCATGTGGCGATAACGGACCAGGCAGAATGCTGGAGCCAAACACCATTGTTGAACAAGTTGCTGCTTTTTTATCCCCGGTCAATGATCTGCAACATCTTAATATTATGATTACTGCGGGGCCAACCAGAGAACCTCTTGACCCGGTTCGTTTCATTACTAACCACAGCTCAGGAAAAATGGGATTCGCCATTGCGGAAGCCGCCGCACAACGTGGGGCCAGTGTGACACTGGTCAGTGGACCTGTTTCTCTTAATACCCCGCAATGGGTAAAGCGAATTGATGTAATGACAGCAGAAGAGATGCAACGCGCCGTGATGGAGACCATCTCCCGGCAACACATCTTTATCGGTACCGCTGCCGTTGCGGATTATCGGGCTGCAGAGGTCGCCTCACAAAAGCTAAAAAAACAGGGCGATCACATCCAATTAAACATGGTAAAAAACCCGGATATCGTAGCGGGTGTTGCCGCCATGCAGGAAAATCGCCCTTATGTTGTCGGGTTTGCTGCCGAAACTCATAATGTGGAAGAATACGCGCGACAGAAACGGCAACAAAAGCAATTAGATTTAATTTGCGCTAATGATGTTTCAAAAAAAGATCAAGGATTCGACAGCGATATTAACTCGCTGCATCTCTACTGGCAGGATGGCGATACTTTCCTGCCACAGGAGGATAAAAAACGCCTTGGTCAGCAATTACTTAATGAGATAATCAGACTTTATGATGAAAAAAATCGACGTTAAAATTCTCGATCCCAGAGTGGGTGAAGCATTTCCTCTGCCGACTTATGCTACCTCGGGTTCCGCAGGACTCGACCTGCGCGCCTGTCTCGATCATGCATTACTTCTGTCACCCGGTGAGACTGTGCTGATCCCTACCGGGCTGGCAATCCACATTGCTGATCCACAGCTGGCTGCGGTTATCCTGCCTCGTTCCGGGCTTGGTCATAAACATGGGGTTGTATTAGGTAATCTGGTCGGGCTTATCGACTCTGATTACCAGGGACAACTGATGATTTCGGTATGGAACCGTGGTCAGCACCCCTTCACGGTAGAACCGGGTGAACGTATTGCACAATTAGTTTTTGTTCCTGTCGTTCAGGCCGAATTCAATCTGGTGACAGAATTTGACGACAGCGATCGTGGTACAGGTGGATTCGGTCACTCTGGTCGCCAATAACTTTTGTGGCGGCAGTGTGAGTATTTATTTTTCACCCTGAGTACACCACTCAGGCGAATTACAACGAAACATCACATGGACAAATCGTGATATTTCAGAGGTCTTACTGGATATGGCAGAAAAGAAAAGTGCGAAGAAAAACCGGCGCGAAGAGATATTGCAGGCGCTGGCGCAAATGCTTGAGTCAGCTGACGGTAGCCAGCGCATCACTACAGCAAAGCTGGCAGCAAACGTGGGAGTTTCTGAAGCCGCACTTTACCGACATTTTCCCAGCAAAACACGGATGTTTGACAGTCTGATAGAATTTATCGAAGACAGTCTCACCAGCCGTATTAATCTCATTCTCAACGATGAAAAAGAGACGCTAACCCGATTACGCCTGATTATTCAATTGATATTAGGTTTTGGTGAACGTAATCCGGGGCTGACACGCATCCTTACCGGTCACGCGCTGATGTTTGAACAGGATCGCCTGCAAGGGCGCATCAATCAATTGTTTGAACGTATTGAGGTGCAAATCCGTCAGGTGCTACGGGAAAAAAACCTGCGTGAGGGAGAAGGCTTTCAGACTGACGAAACCATTCTGGCCAGCCAGTTACTCGCCTTCTGCGAAGGTATGCTTTCACGTTTTGTGCGCTCTGATTTCCGTTACCGGCCCACAGTTGAATTTGAAACACGCTGGCCGCTACTGGCAAGACAACTGGTCTGAGTGCCGGATACCGGGCCAGCACATGCTGGCTCGGTATGACTTAAATGCCGTACTCTGCCCGGTAAGCACGCACATCAACTAGTGCTTCTGCAAGTTCAGGTTTCTCTTCCAGAAAATGAATCAGCTCTGTCAGGGTAATGATAGAGATCACCTTACAACGGTAATCACGTTCCACCTCCTGAATCGCAGAGATATCAGCCCGGCCACGTTCCTGACGATCAAGCGAGATCAACACCCCGGCGAGCGACGCCTGATGATCTTCAATAATCGCCATCGACTCGCGAATTGCCGTTCCTGCCGTAATCACATCATCGACCAGCATGACACGCCCCTGCAGAGGGCTACCCACCAGAGAGCCACCTTCACCATGATTTTTTACCTCTTTACGGTTAAAGCAGTAAGGTAAATCACGCTGGTGATGTTCAGCCAGTGCCACTGCGGTAGTGGTCGCAATGGGAATACCTTTGTAGGCCGGACCAAACAACAGGTCAAACTCGATACCTGAATCCATCAACGCCTGAGCATAAAAACGCCCCAGCAGTGCCAGATCTCGTCCGGTATTGAATAAACCCGCATTGAAAAAATAGGGACTGATGCGACCAGATTTCAGTGTAAAGCGACCAAATTTCAGTACCTGTCGATCAATGGCAAACTCGATAAACTGGCGTTGCCAGGCTTTCATACTTCTCTCCTCAATCGATTAATGCCGCTTTTTGTGCCTCAATCAGGGTAGCAATACCATCACGGGCCAGTGCCAGCAAAGATAGCAACTCATCATGACTGAATGGCTCACCTTCAGCGGTTCCCTGCACTTCAATCATCCGCCCATCGTCCATCATTACCACATTCATATCGGTTTCGGCTGCGGAGTCTTCCACATACTCCAGATCACAACGCGCCTCGCCCTCTACAATGCCGACAGATATCGCTGCAACCATCCCTTTCAGTGGACTCTGCTTCAGTTTCCCTGTGGCAACCAGGTGATTGAGTGCATCAGCCAGCGCCACACAAGCTCCGGTAATAGAGGCAGTTCGTGTTCCGCCATCAGCCTGCAACACATCACAATCGAGAGTGATAGTAAATTCACCTAATGCATGGAGGTCAACCGCGGCACGCAACGCTCTGGCAATCAGACGTTGAATCTCCAGCGTCCGGCCTCCCTGTTTCCCTTTCGCTGCTTCGCGCGCGTTGCGGGTATGCGTTGCACGCGGCAACATACCGTACTCGGCGGTCACCCAACCTTTCCCCTGCCCCTTGAGAAAACGCGGAACGCCCTCTTCAATGGTGGCAGTACAAAGCACTTTAGTTTCGCCAAACTCCACCAAAACGGCACCTTCGGCATGTTTGGTATAGTGACGCGTTATTGTAACAGGGCGCACCTGTTGCGCACTTCGGCCTGCTGGACGCATAATCTTTCTCCGCTGCATAGAATTGCTGCGCATTATACGGGCTTCACCAGAGAAAACCCATGTTCACATCATTTTCATATCACCTGCCAACACAGGAAGAGTGCAACCTGTAGCAAATTATGGCTAAATGCTGGCACTATTTCAGACATGCCGGATTTATTGTTTTATGCCGCAGATTTTTCATTTTTTTCTGACGCTGGTCGTCATTCTGCTACTTGGCGTCCTTTTCAGCCACGACAGAAAACGCATTCGTCCTCGAATCATCATCCAGTTACTGGTTATTGAAACCTTTATTGCGTGGTTTTTATTACACACCGATCGCGGAATTTCACTGGCAAGTGGTATCTCCGGTTTCTTTGAACAGCTGCTAAAGTTTGCTGCCGAAGGATCAAACTTTGTCTTTGGCGGCATGGCCAGTCAGGGGATGGCTTTTATTTTCCTTGGTGTGCTCTGTCCGATTATTTTTATCTCCGCATTGATCGGTATTTTACAACATCTGCGAATTTTGCCGATATTGATCACCGTGATCGGCACAGTGCTGTCAAAAATCAATGGGATGAGCAAACTGGAATCGTTTAATGCAGTCAGTGCATTGATTCTCGGGCAGTCAGAAAACTTCATCGCTTATAAAGGTATTCTTGCTGATATTTCCCCCAAACGACTTTATTCCATGGCCGCCGCGGCGATGTCCACCGTATCGCTCTCCATCGTTGGTGCCTACATGACGATGATAGAACCTCGCTATGTCGTCGCAGCACTAATGCTCAATATGTTCAGCACCTTCATTGTCCTGTCGTTAATTAACCCGACGTCTCCAGCAGGAGAGCCCGAAGTCAGACTGGAAAAACTGCACGAAAAGCAGAGCTTTTTTGAGATGCTTGGTGAATATATTCTTGCAGGATTTAAGGTCGCCATGATCATTATGGCCATGCTGATCGGCTTTATCGCCCTGATTGCCGCCATCAATGCACTTTTTTCTGCGCTGTTTGATGTCAGCTTTCAGCAACTGCTTGGTTACTTGTTCTATCCTTTTGCCTGGATGATTGGTATTCCCGCATCAGATGCGCTACGGGCAGCAAGTATCATGGCAACCAAACTGGTTGCGAACGAGTTTGTTGCCATGATTGAGCTGAAAAAAATCGCCGCGGAGCTTACCCCTCGCGGCGTTGGTATCCTGTCAGTTTTCCTGGTCTCTTTCGCTAACTTTGCTTCTATTGGCATAGTAGCGGGGGCCATCAAAGGCCTGAATAGCGAACAAGGGAATGTTGTTTCGCGTTTCGGCCTTAAGCTGGTATTCAGTGCCACACTGGTTAGTCTGCTTTCGGCAGCATTTGCCGGTCTGGTTCTCTGACACCATTCAGGAAAGGGACGACTCAGAATGCCACACAGGCAGAAGAGTCGACCCTCATTACGGATTCCTGCTGGAAGCGCTGTGCATAATGCTGGCGAATAGTTTCAATAGCACGATCACTCTCTGCACTGGCTGCATGAATCAACATTAGTGCCTTGCTGCCTTCCTGAACCACCTTTCCATTCTCACCTAACCATTGCCCCTGAGCATCAAACACCGTCAGTCCCTCTTTGAAACGCGGTGTAACTTCGCCATCAAGAAACGCGTGCCACTCTGCAGGGGTAATATTCGCCCCCTTAGCACGGCTCAGGCCAAAATAGAGCGTGGTTTGTTGCATAGCATCACCACGGCTACAGGCACTCGCGACTGCCTTCGATGGTGCAGGGGTATTGACACAACCACTCAGTAAAACCACCAGTAACGCTGCCAGGGTAAAATGTTTCATCATTATCCTCGTATCTATTGTTATCATCAGTCACTTAATAACAGGGTCTGATCTCTGTCATCATCTCTGATGGCATCTTAATGATTTACGTTGCAAACACCAGCGAATCAGTGCGCCTTACGACGTTTAACTGAATACCTGTTAAGCTCACCTCCACCTCGCTATAATCATTTTTTATTTTAGTAACAGGAAATCCTGATGATCCGTAGCATGACAGCCTACGCCCGGCGTGAAATAAAAGGCGCATGGGGCAGTGCCGCCTGGGAATTACGCTCTGTTAACCAGCGTTATTTAGAAACATACCTGCGCCTGCCGGAACAATTTCGTGGTCTGGAACCTGTGGCCCGAGAACGTCTTCGTCAACGGCTCACCCGGGGGAAAATAGAGTGCCAGCTACGCTTTGAGGCCGATCCACAGAAGCAAAGCGCATTAGTACTTAATGAAAAACTGGCTGTTCAGCTGGTCAATGCCGCTAAGTGGATACAACAGCAAAGCGATGAAGGTGTTATTAATCCCCTGGATATTCTGCGCTGGCCGGGAGTGATGTCGGCCGAAGAACAGGATCTCGATGCCATCTCTGCGGAGTTGTTAGTTGCACTGGATGCGACCATCAGTGATTTCATCACTGCCCGGGAAAGCGAAGGCGCAGCCCTGAAAGGATTAATCGAGCAACGTCTGGAGGGTGTAACTCACGAAATAGCTAAAGTACGTGCGCATATGCCATCTATCATGACATGGCAACGTGAACGACTCACCAGCAAACTGGCTGATATTGAAAGTCAGCTAGACACACAACGGCTGGAACAGGAGCTCATCATCCTTTCACAACGTATTGACGTTGCCGAAGAGCTCGACCGCCTCGAAGCCCATGTTAAAGAAACCTACAACATCCTGGCCAAAAAAGAAGCGGTCGGTCGTCGTCTTGACTTCATGATGCAAGAATTTAACCGCGAATCAAACACACTGGCCTCTAAGTCAATCAATGCAGAGATCACCAGCTCCGCCATTGAACTGAAAGTCCTTATCGAACAGATGCGTGAGCAGATTCAGAATATTGAGTAACGTTTCACGCGATCTCGCGTAGTCTCATTAAGTCTCGTCAGGATAAAAAGGCCATTGTAAATCATGGCCTTTTTTGTTTTATATAGTCTCATATCGTATCACTAGAGCGCGTGTTTCGTATGTACATAGACGTGTACATACTGGCATTTATGACACGCAGTTTATGTACACAGCAATGAGACAAGATAAGCATGGCAAAACTGACAGACTTACAAATCAGAGCATGGATAAAATCGGGTGAGCATTTTGCTGGTCGCTCTGATGGGGGTGGGCTGTATTTGTGCTTCCCAGAAAATTACTCAGTACCCTTTTGGCGTTTGCGTTATCGTTTTGCGGGCAAACAGCGATCGCTGGTCATAGGCACGTACACCGAGCTGTCACTCGCTAAAGCACGAGCAAAAGCTAAAGAACAGTCAGCACGGGTTGCATTGGGTTATGACGTTGCAGGGGAAAAGCAAGAACGCAAAGCTGAAGCGCTGAGGAAGATGGAGGATGAAAAGCACGCGCTACGTGTTTCAGAACTTGCAGCTGAATACTTTGAACGCCAGATTCTCAATCGGTGGAAGCATCCAGACATCCTACGTCGTCGCATAGATAAGGACATTAATCCGGCAATCGGTCGCCTCAGAATTGAAGAGGTTAAAGCCAGGGATATTGATGACATGCTGCAAAAAATAGTTCAGCGTGGTGCACCTACAGTCGCTAACGATGTGCTCAGATGGACTCGTCGTATCTTCGATTACGGGATAAGACGGCATATGCTAGAAACGAATCCTACTAGTGCTTTTGAAATTGATGATGCAGGTGGGCAGGAAAAAAGCAGGGAACGCTGGCTAAGCCGAGAAGAGCTTGCGCGATTCTTACAGGCAATGCCGATGACAAAAGGTTTCTCACGCCAGAACGAACTGACAATGAAACTTCTGCTGGTGTTCTGCTGCCGCAAGATGGAGCTTTGCGGTGCTCGTTGGGAAGAGTTCGATTTTAATGAAGCAGTTTGGCGCTTACCCGCAGAGCGGGTAAAGAATGGAGATGCGATTGATATACCTATCCCGGCAGTAGCTCTTGAATGGCTGAAGGAACTGCATCAAATGTCCTACAATAGCCAGTGGGTACTGCCAGCAAGAAAGATGCAGCACCGGATGATTCCTCACATTCAGGAAAGTACACTCCCCGTAGCATTGAGCAAGGTGAAGGGTAACCTCCCCGACGTACCTAATTTTACTATTCATGATTTTCGACGTACCGCGCGATCGCACTTGGCTGCATTAGGGATTGATCCAGTAGTTGCAGAACGCTGCCTGAACCACAGAATCAAAGGTGTTGAGGGGATATACAACCGTTATCAGTATTTCGATGAGAGGAAGCAAGCGCTTGAGCTTTGGGCTGACTTGCTCATTTCCTTAGAAAGAGGCGAAGGCTATAACGTGATGCCGTTAAGAAAGGGCATAGCTTGATATGTACAAGCTCTTTACTAAAGCCGACTACATGCCAAAAGCATGGTTTCAGGGAGCAGAGTTAAATAATTGAGAGTTCCGTGTAGATCTCCCTCCCCCCCTAATTGAGAAACGTGTTAGGGCATGGGGGAGAAATATACCCACGATGTTCTAGGATCTACCTAACCACTACCCCCATTCTGATAAACGGGTGATAAGCTGGAGATCGACCTGAATTTTCCGAAACATATGTAGTCCACTCAATGCCGCCAAATTTAGTGGATTTTTTTTGACCGAAGTGTTAATTTATTCGTAAATAAATCATTGTTAACTTATTGTTCATGAATCAAAAAATCGGCTATTTGAGAATCCTTACAGATAACCTCAAAACAGATAACCAGCGTGAAAGTCTGAAATCTGCAGGCTGTAGTTTGATCTTTGAAGATAAAGAAAAAGAATCTCAGTACCTTAAGCTATGCCTGAAAAGCCTTAACTCCGGCGATGTATTAGTTGTAACCAGCCTTGAAATGTTGGGGCTTAATTTGGCCGGAGTTATCAAGACCATAACGTCCCTTGCAGAACAGGAAGTATTCCTGGTTAGCATCAAGGAGCGCCTTGATTCATCTAGCGAAACCGGAGGGGCTCTTATGAAGGTATGCAATTTGTTGATGGGGTGTGAGAAAGCCTTTGTCCGCGAAAAAAACCAAAAAGGTCTGCTCGCTTGCCGCGCAAGGGGGAGACTTGGTGGAAGGAAGAAGAAACTCAGCCAAGAAGATATAAATCAAATCAAACAATTACTGAGTCGTCCCGAAAATAGTGTGAGTAATATCGCTAAAAAATACGATGTCTCAAGAACTACAATCTACAAATATGTCGGGGTAATCGTACCTGACCGCACGTCATAGACCACATCTTATCGTGCATTTAAGAACTAATATTTATACTATCAACGCACTCAGAGGAGAGTTGATGATGGCAACCGCAGAACAGCTTAAAGCACTATTAAAAAGTCACGCTGACGGTGATGAAGCACGTTTTTACTCCATTGCTCTCCAAGTCGCAGCTAAAGAAGCCCGTCAAGGCCACAACAAACTCGCAAACGATATTAAACAACTTGTCGAGAAATCTCAGAAGAATGACGGAAAAGCGAGCCATCTGACGACAGCAAAAACGATCCCTTTCATACATCAGCCAAAAAGTGAGCTCCAAGGTTTACTTGAACTGACCCCGAGCGATGTTCATGTTGAAGAACTGGTCCTGTCGGCAGATATCAAAGAAAGGCTGGAGAAAGTTGTTACTGAACAGCGACAGTCGGATAAATTAAAACATTTCGGACTAGTACCCCGGCGCAAACTTCTCTTTACCGGGCCGCCAGGAACAGGTAAAACAATGTCAGCTCTCATGCTGGCTACTGAACTTCGTTTGCCACTTTATACTATTGTCCTTGATAGCCTCATTACTCGTTATATGGGAGAAACTGCGGCAAAATTGCGTCTGATTTTTGATCATATTAGACAAACTCGTGCTGTCTATTTGTTTGATGAATTCGATGCTATTGGCACACAACGTGGTGCATCAAATGATGTGGGCGAGATCAGAAGGGTGCTAAATTCCTTTCTGATGTTTGTTGAGCAAGATTACTCGGAAAGCGTAATTGTTGCAGCAACAAATCATCCGGAGTTACTTGATCAGGCTCTCTATCGCCGTTTTGACGATATTATCCAATTTGAGAAGCCACAAAAAGCACAGATTGGCATGCTGATGAAAAACCGCTTGTCCCTTTTTGATATAGATCATCTTGATTGGGAGGCAATCACGACAGCAGCTCTGGATCTTAGTTCTGCCGAAATTACGCGCTCCTGTGATGATGCTGCGAAAGATGCCGTTCTGTATCTTGACGGCAAACTAGAAACCCCGGTGATCGTCAAAGCCCTCGCAAGAAGACACAAAAGAGGGGGCGTGAACCGGGAATGATTCTGCAGAGGATATAATGGCGAATGATAGGAAACATTTGAGTGTTAGGCAGTTTGTTAAAAGTGAAAAATTTAAGTCTAAAAACACAGCACGAAGTACTCAAGTGCCCGCCCGTGATAGGCTGGCTCATGGCGGGGCGCTCAAGCAGCAATATCAGGCTATACTAGCCAGATATGATGAAATATCTGCAAATCGGGAGCCACACATAACTGATGATATTGGGATTTACATTGAAGTCATTGGCCAAGATAGAAGTAAGCTGCCGCTTGATAAACTTGATAATACTGATTTTAAACTGTGCCTTCTCAAAACAGAAGGGCAACATGAAATAGCTACCCTCTTTATTCCTGATGCTAGGCGTGGAGCATTCCTGAGGAAAGTTAATCAATATCTAAACCCCGAGAAAGATCGTTACAAAGAAAAAGAAGATACTTACTATCCTGCTAACCATGCCTTGATTGCCAGTATTGCGGAAATAAAATTTGCACGACTTCTTTCCTTTTGGACCGATGATCCAAGCCTGTTCCCAAATGATCCTGATGAGCAAATCTGGTGGGAACTGTGGCTAAAGAAAGATCAAAACCATAATCCTACCTTGATTGGCAGACAGCTTGCTGAAAGACTAAACGCAGAGCTGGGACACTCATCTCTCAATTTCTTCAAATCTGTTGTCCTGTTAATTAAATGCTCACGCAATCAGTTGGAACGTGCACCAGAACTTATTGCCAATCTCGAAGAGCTCCGTAGAGCAAAAGATACACCCTTCCCTATTATTAACTCCGCACCTTTTGAGCAAGCACAGTGGGTTAATAATATTGCTCAGCGTATCGAGCCTGCTATAGGGGCTAACTGTGCTGTGACTATACTTGATACAGGGATAAATTATCACCATCACTTGTTGATGCATGTTACCACAGGGGCATATTCTGAATGCTGGCACCCTATATGGCCCCATTATTCGGTACCGGGCGGGCTCGAAGTTCAACATGGTTCTATGCAAGCAGGGCTTGTTGCCTTTGGTAACTTGCTTGATGTAAGCCAAAGCGATACACCGGTACGTATTCCTTTTCTTATTGAATCAGGAAGGATCATCCCCCCTAAAGGGATAAACCCTCCTGAACTCTATGGCAGTATAACTGTAGGTACGGCTTCTAAGCATGAAATTCAACGGCCTAATGTTAACCGCATCTTTAGCTTGGCAATTACTTCCCCTGAGGGTTCATCAAGCGGGATGCCATCTTCCTGGTCATCAGAAATAGATCGTTTTACCTGCGGTGTTGATGATGGAGTAAGACGGCTATTCGTTATTTCCGCAGGTAATAACCGTGACGTTAGCCATGACACGGACTATTGGCATCAGGTAACGCTCTCTACTATCGAGGATCCGGGACAGTCTTGGAACGCTTTAACCGTTGGCGCTTATACTGAACTCACCACGATTGATGACCCCACTTTTGCAGGATGGTCAGCTTTTGCATTCCCTGGCGATGTTTCACCTTCAAGCCGTTCATCTGTGAATTGGTCGTGGCGTAAACAAGCTCCCCATAAGCCTGATGTTGTTGCTGAAGGTGGAAATCATATCATTTCCCCTGACAGAACAAGTATTGATACCTGCTCTGATGTTTCTTTGCTAACGACATCAGGGCGAGTTCCTGGACCAGCATTTGAAAGTCATGGTGATACTAGTGCTGCATGCGCGCTAATTTCCCGTGACGCAGCTCTTCTAAGGACGGAATATCCCGAGCTATGGCCTGAAACTATTCGAGGCTTGATAGTTCACTCCGCTGAATGGACCCCCCGTATGATGATGCGCTTTGGTCAGCTTTGCAGTATTCATTCACCAAGCGTTGCAAAAGATTGTCTTCTCAGAACGGTAGGCCACGGTGTTCCAGATATTAATCGTGCAAGATATAGCGCAGATAATGCTCTGACATTGATAGCCGAGAATGAATTGCAACCATTCATTAAAGAGCAGGATGCTGCCGCATCAGCTGATCCTAAAAACAATATGATGAATCTTTATCAACTACCATGGCCTGTAGCTGCTTTGCAACTACTTCCACCAGAAACACCAGTTAAAATGCGTGTCACTCTTTCATATTTCATTGAACCCAATCCTGGCCGTCGTGGGTATCGCTCAAGATATAGCTATCAGTCCCATGGACTACGATTCAGTACGATACGTCCAGGGCAAACATTGGATAATTTTCGTTCGATGATTAATGGGCTTGCTTTGACAGATGATTATTCTGGGCCAGAAGGCGATAATGAGGGGTGGTTCTTAGGTACACAATTAAGGACAAGAGGTTCTGTGCATTCAGACCGATGGACTGGCTCAGTCGCTGATCTTATCGATATGCATACTATCGCAGTATTTCCTGTAAGCGGGTGGTGGAAATATCGCTCGGGCGAAAATCGCTGGGAAAATAAGGTAAAATACTCCCTTCTAATTAGTCTTGAAGTTCCAGATGAAACAGTAAATATATACACTGAAGTTGAAAATAAAGTAGAGATACCAATAATAACCTAGAAATATAAAAGGCTGTGGCACGTACCACAGCCTTTCCTTGAACATGTGATAACTTTATATTTAGTGTGATGACAGTAAGTATAAAGAAGTGTTATTACAATGATTGTAATTATCAGTTAGTTACTCTAACAGATATATTCCATCAATCGAACCAGAAACACCACAATATTGTTCACAGCTACGGGTCATAACATTTACAGCGCCGTCTTTCATTTCACTAATCACAGCTACACATGCACTCGAGGGATCACTGTAGATCCAGCGATTTCTCTGCCCTTCTCCAGCCCTCACAGATTCAGCCATACCTCCTATGTTACATAAACTAGAAGTATTACTATGAGATCCATTAATATTAAACTCGGCAATATCAACTCCAGGAGATAATGATAGAACATTATTATTTTTTGTAAAAACTAAAGTGCTAGCCAAAGAGGAACCTGTAACAAAAATAAAAACAATACAAAACCTTCTCATTATAACACCTGTCATAAATTTTTGGAGTTATTATTATCAATAACATAACCTGTATAGCTCAAAAAAATACGAGCTAACTCTCGCATGTCATTTTCGGTAGTAGCCTCAATAATTTTATCGCCTGCCACAAGACCGGTTAGATAAATCTCATCATTTTCTTCTCTGAAAATAAATCCAGAGTAAGGTCGTCCGGTTGTTTTTATTCTAAACCCAGCATAGCCTTTATAGTTTATCTTCTCCAACGAGGTTAAATCCGGAAGTTCAAAAATCAATGACAAACATTCTTTGAGAGTATGGTATTCAAAGTAACTACCAAATCCATCTAAAAATAAAGTTGATTCTAATTGTTTATTATTAAATCCCAATTGTTGAACTTTATTAGAATTCTTGGTTAATAGTTCTCTGATAACTTCCTCAGGTTTCTTATGAGTTTTATTATACTCTTGCGAATCAAGATCCCTTTTGATTTTATCTATCGCTTCAGAATATTTAATATATTCAATTTTTCCATGAAGATTATCAAAGCATTCGTTCCAGAGATAATCCATCTGTTTAGAGTACATTCTCTCAATGCATTGAGCATCAGTACAAGAATCCCTCTTATTAAGCCAATCTATTTGCGATTCTCTAATCTTATATTTTGATCTTTCTGGCATATCGGGACCCGTAGCTATTTTATAGTTTTGAGATAGATAATCATCCAAGCGACTTAACTTATGATCTGAGCAAATCATTTTTTCAACATCTGAGGATGCCTTATTGCAATCAAAAGAAGCAGCATAACTTGTACTGTAAGCCATCATTGATAGAATGAATAAAGATTTTTTGTTTATGATATTTACCATGAGAAGACCTTATTTTACGAACCTAATAAACATATTTTAGAGAGCCATCAATTGTATAGGTAGATGATACATATGGTGATTCTATGAGCCTGAACGTACCCGCACCAACAATATGATTCATTACCCGAACATCTTGTAAGGATGAGTTCTCATACGATTGTGCTCGGTGATAAAATGCAGAATATGCAACAAGCCCTTCACCCCAAGTAATATCTCTTGTGGGTCCAACGATTGCGTTACAAAAAGACTTATGAAAATTAAATAATTGTTCCGCGCCCTTACCGACTGAACAGCTAGAAAAGCAAATACATTTACCTCTTAATATAGGCCATGCTATACGATCAAAATCCCTCCATGTAATAAAACCCTCATCTGTTAAAATAAAACCATCACATGAGCCGTGAGCACTGATATGTACATATTTTATGTGCTCTCGTTGCGCTATCTTCAATGCTTTTACTAACATTCCCTTGTAAATAGACCCGTTTTAGTTCCATGCATTTTTTGAGATCCCGGCCAAATAATAGTGCTGTTTGTATTCCTCCGGT